>CAWUHH010000454.1:0-10111 GCA_963921915.1 Hyposoter dolosus
CCATGGCGTGCATATGGCGAATTTATAACGAATACGGGAAACGTAAAGTATATAATCTGTGGTTGAATATAGCGGCAACGAACTCAGGAATTGCGTCGTTGAGTAGTGAAAAAAATAGAGTGCCGTAAATGGGAACCTGGGGCCTCATCACGACCTGAATTCGTACATTGCAACGATTTTTTTGTCTTTACAGTTTTCGGCGATCTCCGTTATGTGGGATAACCACATAACGGAACACACGTAGGTAATACCGATAAGCAAAAGTAACCCATACAATTATGCGACGGCGAACGTTAAGGCTCATGATGAGGCCCCTGATGTTGCCCGGGTTACCCAAACAACTCATCACGTCCGAATTGTGATAAGCCTAGAGATAGAGTAGGTAACACCTTTCAGTACTTAACCAAATCGTTAAATTTCTCACCTAACTTTAGTTTCATCTTGGTGTGCGACTTCAGTTTCAGTACTTCCATTTGATGTATATTCATTTGCAGTTCCTTCTGCCATAACCTAGGTATTAATATCTAATAGAACAATATTATGTGTACAATATAAAAGACAGGTTTCGGTTTATATAAGTAGAAGTGTTTATAAAATTGAAATTATAGGTTGTTAGGTATTTTAGAAATAATCGAACTGCAATCAATACTCATTCTCTACTACTGAAAAAATATTTAGAATTGACTTATGATATATTTGGGTATCTAGGATACAAACAAAATCTAGTTTTGTTATAAACAGGGCGGTCCAATTTGCATCTACGTTGAATCATAGAGAACGCGGCCACCGTAAAGCCCGGAGGGGCGTAGCCATACGCATGTTATTATACCTATTATTGTTATACCTATTAAATGCGATACCAACTATGAATATTTAATAATTAAATTGTCAAATATTTAAATTAATTGAAAGGCTATTTATTGCTTTGAATGCTGAATGTGAATTTTAAACGATTATTAATTTTAATTTATAAATGATTTCTAAACCTATTATTGTTATACCATAAAGAAGAACGGTCACATAGCCTATGTATTTTCAGACCCAGGCTTAGAAGCCGCGTTCAAAAATGAAACCTATCCAGTTCGATAGAGGAAAATCATCATCATCATGCCATACTTTCGCGCGGCCTCCCCCAAGGATCGTTACAACGACCGGTTCTGCGCTGGCTGTATCCATCGGCTTCCCGCGACCTTTTTCAGGTCGTCGGTCCACCTTGTGGGGGGCCTGCCTTTGCTGCGTCCTTCAGCACGCGGTCGCCACTCGAAAACCTTAAAAAAATACATATAATTTAATAGTTAATTACATCGAAGTTCGATAAGTTGGGAGAAAAAAGTTAATCTCATTTGAATTTCAATTTGAGGTTATGTTATGACTAGTTATTAGGTTAGTATAGCGAACAATTTCTGTCCGCGAATTATTAATCAGCAAAATTATTAGTAGTGTTTACTTGTGCTGCACCAAACAACCAGCTTATATACATATTTTTGCAAATAAACGATTTATTGTTATTATGATTTTCCCTCTGTCAAATCACAGGCACAAATGTGCCTGTGCGTTATCAAAACTAGTTATATAGCCAGACTCTACCTCTCGAGAGAACGCGACTAAGCAAGTTAGTTATATATAGTTTTTTGGTGCAAAAAGCGGTCTAAGACTTAAATTTTTAAAAGGATGGTGTTACTTTTCATATGTAAGTAATATTATTCCTAATTAATATTCTTTTATCAAAGTAAACGGAGTTTTACAGAAAATTCACAAAAGCGTCTATTACAGTCTGTCGATCGATCAAGCGACCGACAGTTCTTCACACTCCCGTACAAAAATTGGATCAGTCGACCAACAATTCCGACATTTGGCCGCCTCACTTAAAATTAGTGTTTTTCGCGTCGCATTAGAAATATGTCATATCGATAAATGAACTAGGTACATACCAAAATTTAGCAATTTTCACTTTTTTAGTGATTTGGAAACACAGAGTTATAGGAAGAACTCTCGGAAGTTAGTTTGGAAAGGGTTTTTTTTTTCTCTTTTTATTGGTAGGTAGACTGGTATACCTTATACCTAGATACCACAGCACAGGGGCTTTATTCCGAGTTTTGACACGTTCACCGTCGCGGCCATATAATATATATCTTGTTAAATATAGAGTTGAAATTCCAATGCTCATAAGATGTTCAAACTTGCGAAGAATTCGTGTATTTCAAGATAGCGGCATTATTATAACCAACCTAATAAAGACTATATATCCATTTTAATAGAACTTATATTTCAATATTTATAGTTTACGCAACGTCTTGTCGTCTTTAGCGGTTGCAAACTCGGTATAAGGCCCCAGGGTTATACTACTAATAACTTACACCAAGAATAGAAACATCCATAGAGTATTAATATTAATATTTGTATTATTATTTTTACCAATGTATAAATATTTGCATGAAATTTGACATTTATATCCCCAGTATAATTTCTATCACACATAGATAACTATGATTGTACTGTGTGATCCTCCCCCAAGAGCATAGACCCAAGAGTAACGGCCACACAGAGTTAAAGAAGACTCTGTGAAGGCGGCCAACAAAAGTGTTTTAAAAAAAATATATACCTATATGATATTTTATTATTTACCTAAAGGGCTTTTTTTTATTTCATACATATTAAATTTTACCATAAGCTTGCACTAGTAAGGTTTTGACTATCAGTGAAGATTTTTCGGACTTCCATAGTGCATTCATTAAAGAAAATACTCTTATAAAGCATTGGACAGTGGCCAAACAATTTTTTTATGATATTTCATTTTTATTAAATTATGTAGCCTATAGCATAACTCCCTGAATTGGATCCGCCAATGTGCTATAAATTAACCGATTTGCGTAATGTAATGCAAGGAACTTAATACTCTCTACGAGAGTAATGCCACTGAAGTAATGTAATGAGCCCTCGGACTATGAGCCTTACGATAATAATTTTTCTTATCAGTAATGAATGTCAAATAGTCTGCACCCAGCCTTAGCTGCTGTCAAATGTCAAATAATTATTACGAAAATTTTAAAGTGATTTGTTTGTATTTATTTATGTTAAGAAATATCGAATAAAACCACAAAAGAAATGTTTTGTATACTTATTTTTCAAGTAAAATTGATTATTTTAAAATGTAATGTGAAGTTGTAAATATATTGATAAGAAAATGTAAGCAAATCGTGTAATATAATTGAGTACATTCTTCTGATTACTTTATGTTAATATAATATTTTTTTAGGGATAATTTTACGAGCTTGATACAGGATCCAAAAGCAGAAAGATGGAACTCCTCGGCTATAGATTTTGGAGATATAACAATAGACAGGAACTTCGCCCTTCTTCTCGTATCATTAATTTCCGCAGTGTTATGGGTGGTGTACATTACATATTATAATAGCAGAGTCCTAGGGTACATATTAACTAGAATAATCAATAAGTTTTACTTTCAAGATGAAAATTTTAAAATAGGTAAGATGTTTATTTTTATTTTATTAGATCATTATGTAAATCATGTACTTAAGTAGATGGTAACAATGGCAGATTGTTGTGGGTACCATGACAATGATTTGCTAATAGCCATTAATTATGTTGTACTTCTACATTAGTAATCGAAAGGTAATGGATAACAACTGAGATAAGGATTTGTTGGTCATTTGTTGGGAAAAAAAATAATATTAGTACATTTTAGAAATACTCAGACCATGACTGACTGTACAGATAAATGTACTAATGCTTTTTTTGCCATTGGTGGGAATCAAACCCACAACCTCTCAACCCCAAAGGTGCAACCGCTAGTCTATAGAGGCAGTCATTATCTTTGTAGTGTTTACAAAATTAAAGCCATTCTATTGGTAGTATCTAGGATCATTGGTAGGTCAAATATGTCCTTTTGGTTTGGCCCAAATATAGATAAGTAAAAAGATATAATTTTGGTATAATCTAGTTTTTTTATAGACCCATTAAGTAAGCAAAGAAATGGTCAAAATCTAGCTTAAATATATAAATACATAAATTAATCATGTAAATCTCATGTCAAATAAACTCTTTAAAGACTAATTAGTGTATGCAAGGCATATATGCTAGTTGACAATAAAAACGATTAGACAATCATTTTATATATTAATTAATCCTTATGTTTTACTTTTGTAGGTTCCTTTACACTGAATGCTCTCTCTGGAAAAATCATGTTTAGAGATATTGTTTATATAAATTATGATTACGCACTCAGAATTCAGGATGGATATCTTATCTTCAGGTGGTGGAGATCTTATATACCCAAAGATGTTTCAGAAGGTATATATCAGAAACTTATCTTTCTAATAATAAAATTTTATGTGATTTTACCTTGACCTTAATATTTTTATATATAATCTACACTAATATTATTAATGGAAAAGAGATGTATTTTTGTTTGTAATGAATAAACTTATAAACTACTGGACCAATTTAAAAACATCTTTCACTAATAGAATGCTACATTATCACTGAGCAACATATGCTATAAAATATATATTAAAAACAAAAATAGAAATCCCTACGAAAACTTTAAAAATGTAATCCAAGGTGAAAAAAAATATCTATAATTTGTATCATCATATGCGCTGCGAAAAGTGTTGATGATAGAACAAAATAATATACTACAGATTTAGAGAATACATCAATATACACAGTAAAGTTTGCAGTACTATATGTCTAACTATTATATTTATGTATAAAAAAAAAATAAAAAAAAATACCATCACGGGAGAACCGTTTAAACGGCCCCAGGGACCCAGCGGAGGGATTAACCCATCCTCATTTCGCCGATGGTATTCGGAGGCAACACCTAACAAGTGGCGAGCTTGTTGCGGTGTTTATGATGAAATAGCCTCGTTGTATAAAGCAGTCACCCATCCCAGGTCGGCTTTGTTGTCATCTGCTTAACCTTGTTATCAGTTGAGCAGTGACTTAACCACTAGGCTGGGGCCGCTTTTAATTTATGTCACTATAACATTTTTTAATGTTTGAAAAGTTCATAAGAAAATGCCAGTAGAAACTAGATGTTATTAAAATCTTGGTTTTGAACATTATCCAAATAGATCACTGCAGGTTCAATGTGGTTAGCTCTTCGCAATGTTTGGATAGACTCAATAACCCATCTATAAACAATTTCACAAGTTGGTATAGTGAAACTGGGACCAACACTCTCTCTCTCTGAGGCACTATAGTGATTTTGCCAAACAAATGTACATTAAGTAAAGAAATTTTTGTTACATACTGGGAACTAAAACCTGTTGTCTAGGTCTAACCATAATAATACACAAAACAAATATGATGAAGTGTTTTTCCCTATATCTCATTTCAGGCAGACGAATTTGTGGACAGAAAAATAAAATATTTAAGTACATTTAGTTTTCTATATTTTAATCATTAATATTAAACCAGTTTTGAAATATTTTCAGATTTATCACATTCTGATACAAGAGTGTCTATAATGTTAAATGGATTTGAATTACATTTTTACAATAGATGTGAATTATACAGTGAATTAGAGAAAGTGTTTGGTTTGGATTCTGTCATAAAACAACAAAACAATGATAATGATCCTTCAGACCAAGATAAAGCCATGAATGAAGCCAACAAAAAGAAAAGAGCAGTCAGATCTGAGGCAGCTATGGCCAGAACTTGGCGAGACCTCATTCCTGTTATAAAAATAGATGTTTGTTCTGGGAGAGTAGTTTTCGGCAACCGGCTTGTACCCACAACATTATCCATTAGTGTTGAAGAAGCACACTTAACATATAGTACAAAACCTCCAGCATCCAGTTTAGATCATCTCATGCATTTTGTAAAAGCAAAAGCTGAAAACTGTAAAGTTATATTAGCCCCTAGCCCAAATTACACATCTATGGTTGATGAACCTCCAAGATATATGGGAGAAGGTTTTGTTGTTATGAGTTCCAATTATATTGAGGTTTATTTCTACATGGATGAGCCAGGATTGGTTCCAGAACATCCAGTGCTTCTCCGTCTGGCTAATGGTGATGTGGTTGAATCAGCTCCTCCTATTTGGGGAGTTGATATAAAGTGTGGAAAAGGCACAGACTTTAGCTACGGACCTTGGGCAGATAGACAAAGAGATCACTTATTTAGATTTTTTTTTCCTCCAGACTATAAGAATTTAGAAGTTACACCACAACCGAAACCTGGCGACAGAAGGCAAACACAATCTTTTGATATTAGGTTGTCAACACTCAATGAAGCTACTATTGACATACTCTTTACAAAAAACAAGGAGACCAATGCAGTTCATATTAATATTGGTGCCGGCTCATATCTTGAAATTACTCTACCCTGGATAGTCTTACAAGATGGATACACAACTAAAATAACAGGTCAACTGCTTCACTTAGAAGCAACCACAAGCTTGCAATATAGGAGTCTAGCAGAGAGTGAAACATTAGAATATACTGTCAAATGCCATTATCCATTAGTGTGGAATCATCATCAATGTTGGCAACTAGGGTTCACTGGCTGTAAAGCAACTGCCAATTTTGTTTATACACACATAGATTTCTTTCAAGATCTTGTTAATGACTGGGCCAGTAAATCTAGACCTGACATTTTGCATTTTGTTCCTTACACCTGGAAAATTTCACTATTGCTGAAAGAGTGTGAAGTTATAACTGTGAGTAACCAGCATAACTGGATAGACTGCAGTTCTACTAATCAAGAAAATAATCATGTCGCATTCTGTGGCGATCTTCTGGATGTCTCCTTTGATCTACCCTTTGTAGATTTCTTACCCGATGTCATACCTCTGAAGATATGGGTACAGGGAGAAGCTGTCGACATGAGTTTGTATCTGCCAGAAGTGAACACTTCTCGACTGTTACTACTTTCGATCGACAAAAATATGAAGTTGATTCCGTGCAGAATGAAATCTTCAAAATGGCGTCGGCGATGTGTAAAGTCTCAGGGTTGGGTTGACTGTTGGTCGGTACCTATTGTGGCACTAAGTGTTAGATATGCATATCATCCAGTACCACCTTTAGGACCTGAACCACAGGCTGATATTACTACCCCAGAAAAAGAAGAAATACTTCTATCTCCTATAAGAATACCCAGAATGAGAAAACAGCCACAGTTAAACTGGTCTATAGATGGAAACAAATTTGACAGAAATACCTTACCCCCTGATAAAGTAAGTGTAGAATTGGAAGTGGGACCGTCCATTCTCATAGCCTACGGAACTATCATCACCAGCTTCATGAACTTATTGGAAAACATATTTGGAGAAGATCAGACTTTTACAGACATGCAAAAGTCTCCCAATATGGATACTTTTTTTTGGACCAGTGAAAATACTAGCAAAATGAATGAGAGATCTAGTGTTGGACAGCATACAGACATCTCGATGGATGATTCGTCAAATTCCAGTAAAGGTCCATTTGATCCCCGAAAATATAGACCTATCGAAGTTACAGTGTCTATTATAATCCATGACATACAAGCTCACATAGTAAAGAATTGTAGCGAGAACGAGCCTCCTTGTCCCATTGTTCTTATTGAAAGATTCGGGTTTGAGATGGATAAAAACTTCAGAGAGACCAAACTTCAGCTTTTACTGAGTCCATCCATACTGGTGGCCTCCAGCAACTTAGCGCGATCTAATTCCACGACCGACGGAGCGCTTTACCAAGGTCACTTGATGTTATCTTCGTTTCAATTACGAGGCCATGGCTTCTTTAGTGATACCAACCGCTCAGTGGAGGACCCTACAGTTGAATATGCATGGATGTTGGAACTTCAGTTAGGACAACTGACAGGAAGGTTGACCTTGCCTCAACTATATCAAATTGTTTCTTCCTTAGAAACATTTCTGCTTTTAATATGTGACAGTGAGAACGAATTAACAGCTCCAAACGTTACTAAAATATGCCATCACGGTCTGAACACCGTCATGTGCCCTGAAACCGATACCACGTCAAAGTACCGCTGTCCTGGTACAAATGATATTAAGTACCAAATGGTTAGAGTGGCCATCGATCTGATAGATATATACATAGCTGACACTAACACCACGCTACAGACATGGATATCGCCGGTGCGCCTGAGCGTGTGTAATCTGCACGGCGCGGGATTCGGCTCCGGAATAACGGCGCTCATACCTAACATAAAACTAGCTCTCTACACACAGACCAACATGCAAGCTAATACTCATCACCATTCTAACGGTAGCAGCACTAGTCAAACCAAGGTGCCCGAAAGCGAAAACTGGGTGAGTGTCGGTTCCGTCTCTCTGGGACCTATTTTGCTAGAATCAGCATCCTCCTTGCCACAAAGCCCCAAAAATATTCACTTAGTTCAACAAAAATTTATCAAACTTCACGATGAGAAGACTAAGAGGTTGTGGTTTTTATGGACGAACGAAGGAAAAATCGCATTGTGTGGCTGCACGGGGGGTTGCACATTTTTTGGATCGAATAGAAATGGTACGGCGTTTTTTAGACCGAGTGCGTCTGATCTCCAAGACGGATTAAACGTCGCGATGTTCAACGTTATTGAGAACACTAGCAAAGAATTCGGCTACGGTCAGAGTCTGCTCCATCATGGGCAGCTCGTGTTCCACACGCCTCCCTACAATACTTTGAATGTGTATTTACAACCAACAAATACTGTCACATTAATTCCATCGCCGCTTCCGCAGTCTTTAAATAGATCTCCTCAGAGTACAGAGCGTAGAAGTTTAACTAGAAGGTTCTCTTACACCAGCATGACAAAAGGTAGTAACAACGTTTTAGTGTCGAGTACAAAAAGCGATGTACCTTATGCGAGACTGGTCGATTCTTCAGCAGCTTTAGGAAATTCTAAAATTGATAGTGATTCAAAATTGAATAAAAGCATTTTGAACGTTCCGCAAATGGAAAGCAGTATATCAGATTCAAAGTTGGCCCTGAACTGTGGTGCCAAAGATAATTCCAGCGCATCACGGAAGAAAATATCCCATCCTGAAAATGAAAATTTTGTGGTTCCCAAACCCCCCGGTAGAAGCTCGGAGTCACACTACTCTTTAAATTCGCAACATCCGCCGGAGGAGTCCGCTCCACACGAGGTCAAGAGAGCGATGTCTATTACGAGCGAAAATCATTCAGAGGCATTCTTCTCGGCAGACGAAGACATGTTCCCGAGTCGTTCGTCTAGTCTAAAACATTCATTCGGAAGCCGACATAGTAATCCTAAAGATAAGAGCTCCTTCGGAATAAACGACATTTCTAATGAGAGGTGGACAAATTCGTTGCCGAAGTCCGAAGTCGTGGACGGTCCGGCAGACACAATGAGTAATTTGAGCACCGGGGCGCATGCGAATTCGGATAGTGGTTCTGTATCTTCTAATTCATTTATTTCCGCTATATCATCACAAGAGGACATGACTTTAGTCAATTTGCATATGCAAACCAACAAGCCCATAGTGGACTCACCCTTGTTGATGTCTAGTTACATGCACAATTTGCCTCAATACAAATGTACCAACTGGTCATCGTGCTCCTTGCCGAATGGGCCAGATGCTTTTACAGTACCGTTATTCAAGAGAACCGAAAATGGCACTCTCCTATATGTAGGGCAAAAATATTTACCGCGTTTTGAGTCTTTTGGTAAACTGAATATCATAAAATTGGTTACTAAAAAGAAGGCTCCCATGATCAAAACTCGCATGGACATTTTAACTCTCAAATAAAGTCTCATCCATATGCCCAAGCATGGTGGGATTTACAGCAAAATGTACAAGAAAACCAAGAAAATACTACTGGAATCAGAACAGTGCCTACAGCGATCACTACAAGTGATAATAAGAACGGAGTTCTAGTTAATATGCGCGGAGAAATCGACATTATGATGAGTCCATTGGTTCTGGAAAGTACACAAAAATTCATCGAATCCCTTACCCCGGTTTTGGCAAACATGCACCCCATAACGGTTATCAATCACTTACGTTTGCTCTGCATATCTTCCGTAGAATCGTCAAATATTTTAAAACAGAAGCAGTTCGTTATGAACTGGCTGCCTCATCTCCAGTCACAGAATCAGTCAAACGTGATCTCAGATAAGGAT
The DNA here is from genome assembly GCA_963921915.1 of Hyposoter dolosus. NCBI lineage: Eukaryota > Metazoa > Arthropoda > Insecta > Hymenoptera > Ichneumonidae > Hyposoter > Hyposoter dolosus. The sequence goes on from CAWUHH010000454.1 coordinate 10,111, forward strand.
G
>CAWUHH010000456.1:0-13869 GCA_963921915.1 Hyposoter dolosus
GTTATTTTAATTCTGCGACAAACAATAGTGGAGAAATACTGGAAGAGATAAATGGAGAACACTAATTTCGAGTGTTTTTTGTAGATTTTTAGGAAGTTACTGCATCGTTTTCTTGTGGTAGTCTCCATTTATAGTGCGGTTACGAAACGGACGGTTGATTTGACGATAAAGCAACAAGGATGTTATTATAATAGACTCGAAATACAAATTCGTCCTTTTTTCCACCCATTTAGTAACCGGATAGTTTTGCCAGCATAGTGGGAGCGATCAATATTGTTAAACAATAATTTAATGATCCATGGACTTTTTAGGTCTGCTTAACATAAGGTAGATTTTTTTTTATGGAGCACGGCATATGACTTTGTATCTATCTGATTGTATGCAAACCTACAAAGTCCATGAATGGGGTCGTTCAATGCATTGTTGTTTAACAATATTGATCGCCCCCACGCCGGCTAAATGATGCGGTTACGAAATGGGCGGCGACAAAATGTATTGTATAAAAAAAAAAAATGTATGTCGGTAATGAGCATGTATAAAGGATTGGTCCCCTCCCCCAGCCCCGGGTTCCTGCGCCTGGTGGAGGTGTTGGTGGAGATGTCGGGTCGGGAGCGCAAGGCCTTCCTGCAGTTCACCACGGGCTGTAGCGCGCTCCCCCCCGCGGACTCGCCAACCTGCATCCCCGACTCACCGTCGTCAGGAAGGTAAGTCCTTACTATATCTACTGTACAGGGTGAATTTGAAAGATTGTACTTTGGGCTACTATGAGACTCTTTTAATCAAATCGAACAACTTTCCGATTAAACCATCATTTCGTAAATGAAATAAAAATATGGCTTCCCCATACAAATTGGTCATTTTAACATTACTAGTTTGTATGTGTAAGCCAATTTTTTTTTCATTTGCAACATACCATATGTTGCAAATGAAAAAAAAATTGGCTCCATGAGAAAAGTTGTTCGATTTGATTAGTAGAACTTCATATTAGCCCAAAGTACAACTTTTTAAAGTCCTCATGTATATAAAAATAAAACGCCGTTCGTTAGTCTCGCTAAAACTCAAAAACGGCCGGCTAGGCTGATTTGAATATTTATTTTGTTTTGTTCGCTTTAATATAGGGGTGGTCGGAATGGAAAAATAATAGGGAAAATCCTAAAGAAAACATGAAAAATAAAATTAAGTAATTTTGTATGTAAAATGACTTGTGTAACTAAGTGTTACTTTTTTAACATTCTTTCATCAATGTGAAAAGGCAAGGACTTCTCGACCATATAGCCATCCTCTCAGTCTCAGGTTATACGAAGTTTACCGGTTTAGCTAGTAATATTATAAATGCGAAAGTAACTGTTTTTTACTTCTTCACGCCCAAACCTCTGAACTGATTTAGATGAAATTTGGTATGGAGATAGTTTGAGACCATGGGAAGGATATATATAGGGTATACCGATTTTCGACATAGCATAGAGGGTATTTGTGTTTTATACAGAGTGTTTGTGTTTTAAAAGTCTATTATAGAAAGTTTTTAAATACACTAGATAGAGAAAAGTTTTATAGAAAGAAAATATGGGTATATTTAAATAACATGGGTATATATATATTTACTTTTTGAGGATTTTTTTTTGTTTAAAAGTTAACATTATTGACATCTTTTTGGTTACTTACATAATTTGGTAGGTATAACTTACTAGAACCAAAATTATTTATTTTCTTAAAAATAGGTCAAGTGCGAATTCTGTACGCACACTTCCTTATAACAAAGAAAAAGGGGATATTAGGTTTTATGGGAAGTCTTATTACAGAAATAATTTACCCCTTTTAGATAGCTAAACTATAAATTTGTAATATTAAAGCAAGGCGTTTCTTTTTAACTTATTAATGCGTGCGCTTATTGAAACAAAAGTTATTAGCCATTTCAACTTTGATAATAAAAAAAACTACTAACTGTTTGTCAAATGTTAAATATAATGGCAACACCATTGAACAACTGTGAAAAAGTTTCAACAAAATGATGCTAGGTGAAATAGTACTTTTGTGATTAGTGATTTCTAGGCGCCCGGGACAGAATCAGCGGTCACATTCTGTTTCTTATAACGTGAGCGGTAGAATGTCAAAATAACCAATTCCGTTATTAGCGCTCTCTCCTCCAATCAGCGAAGGTTAATAAACTACTCTGATTGGAGGAGAGCGCGCTAATAGCGGAGATCGTTATTTTAACAATATTAATATTTTGATCACGTTATAAGAAACGGAATGTGACCGCAGGTCATTTTAATTATGTTTTTTTTTATAGACGTTATTTTTCAAATTATTATTTTGAGCATTAAAAAAATTGTTTCAAGAATTCCGCCCGAGACTTTTTATTGTTTCTCGCACGCTCTGTAAGAGGTTACTTTTATTTCACCTATTTTATTTGCCTTTATACGCCCTCTAAACTAAATTTTAACCGAACTGACGTAGTTGTCAGTTTTTCAATGTCACCAGGTTTGCATTACTTCAGAATTGCATCATATCGATTAAAGCTTAACTTATAATTGTGCGCGTAATCACTCCGCACGCAATGTGTGTAAAAATGTCCTACAAATTATTTATTTATGTGTTAGGTGGAAGCGGGGAGACGGTTCGTATCCGTCCGTGAACACTTGCGTGCACTACCTGAAGCTGCCCGAGTACTCCAGCAAGGATGTGCTGCGCGACCGACTTCTCGCCGCCACCAACGAGAGAGGCTTCCACCTTAACTAGACATCTTGTGGCCATTGCTCCTGCATCACAGATAACACACCACCCATGAAGATATATATATAGGGAGCCGCCCTAATGCCTTATATCGCCTTTCCAAACGTGAGAACAGAAGATGGCCGCAGCCAAACAAAATATTATAACAAATCACTGAGCGTTGATTGGTTGAAATGAGAGCACAATATGGTGGCAACGATCACGTTTGATATTTCGTTTTATAGCCTATTTAAGGCACATGGCGGTTGCATATTTTATTATTAGTTTCATGCTACACACCAGGACGCGATCGGAGAGGCCGAGAAGGACGCACCTATACAAAGGAAAGAAAAAGTTGTCTGTATGTTTATCAGTGTGGCGTCTTTTTCGCACAGATCTCGCAGTGTGTGCACAGATTTTTACCTCTAACACTGTCTCTTATCGCCTCCCGTTAGGTTGGCAGTACTAAATATAACATAAAATGACATTATTTCATATAATATAAACGCAAGACTGGACTGGCTTCAAAGTAAAAATGTTAAACAAGTTCGTTGCCGCCATATTCTGGTCTCACTTTATCCTATCAACTCGCGGATTGCTTGTGTTCTCACTTTTTATTTTATGCCGGCGGCCATTTTCTGTTCTGAAAACTTGAAAGACGATTTTAAGGGGCATGGGCACCTCCCTATTATATCTCCATGCTTTTAATCAGTCACGATAATCTTTAACCTATTTGGAAACGTGCTGTTGTTTTACTGTTCGAAGTAAATTTAAAGCTCTTACCTTCTCGTGTAGAAGCTGTAATAAGGCTAAAAAAATACTATGATATTAAACTTTATACAATTTATTATTATATAATATTAGCACACATACTTCCCGACATAATAAGCAAACGATCCCGAACGGTGACTGGTAGAGAATGTCTGCATTAAATCCGCCTTTGTACTTTGAGCTATGAAGTTTTTAAACAAGTAAATAAAATGACCGCGTTTACAGATTACAAGACTTGGGACCGCCTTTAACTTTTTATAAGTTTACTTGAGTTATATTTATATAATTTCGAAACAAATATCCTTTTAACTTTATAACTCGGCTCTTTTTAATTAAGTATTGTCGCACTTTATTATGATTATGTATTATTTATATATATGTTTTAGCGTTTATTTATGGCTAAATACAGAGGCTTCAGTCTCCACTAAGGAAAGACAAATACATTACTGTGATCGGGATTTCTAGAAGTAATAACTTCTGGTTTATGTAATGTATTAAAAGTATAATATTGCTAATGTAGATATATATCTTCCAGTAGATAGGTCTCAGATTATTGCTTAATTCAATTGAATGGCCTCTATGTATATATTTTAATATTAAACAATTGTAATGGTTTACTCAAATGAATATAATAATATAGAATTTATTCTTATTATAGGTGTTAATTAGGGATTTAGATAAGCATAGTGGATGCACTATGTGTTGTCTACAGTAAAATAATATAATAATTATTAATGTAACTTTCTTCAAGCTTGTCTAAGTTAAGCATAATAGATACTTAATATAATTTGGAACGTCGTTAGTTAGTGTCTTGTGGTTGTTTCTTCTCTTTCGTGATCTGGAGGTAAATTAACATAATAGAAATTATATAAAAATACTAATTTAAGTTTATTTGTATTTACACGTAGTTGAAGCTATTTGTCATTTTGATAATAAATCAGCATATGTAAGCTTACATTACTTGGGTACCATTTTGAAGTCTAAAGGTGCAATTTTAAGAATTTTAAATGCTATTAGTTTGCCTCGTCATGAGAAATGATTAAATATGATGTAGTTTGTGATACGAGTTGATCATGGCGGGACGTTAGCTTAGTTCCTCTTTAGTTTATCGACTTTAAGTTGATATTGTGATTTCTAACTAGTTTATGTATATGAATAACGTATAGCCTATTTGGGTACTCCTAACTAAATTTGTTGTTGAAAATTATATCAAATAAATTAAGCTAAATAATAACAAGTGATTTTTATTTATATCTGTTCCGCTTACAAAGTAATTGTTTTGGTTAAAAAATCGATCTTTTTTAAAAGTTAATAGATTTAAAAAAAAATTAAGATCAAATAAAATAATATTTTTACAAATGTGACCCCGACGTACACGGTCCTTACAAATGTGACCCCGACGTACAAGGTCCTTACAAATGTGACCCCGACGTTCGCGGTCCTTACAAATGTGACCCCGACGTACACGGTCCTTACAAATGTAACCCCGACGTACAAGCTCCTTACAAATGTGACCCCGACGTACACGGTCCTTACAAATGTGACCCCGACGTACACGGTCCTTACAAATGTGACCCCGACATACACGGTCCTTACAAATGTGACCCTGACTTACACCGCCCTTACAAATTCGTCTGACCCATAGAACCGATACATGTATAAGGTACATATAGGTATAAGCATTATGTACACTGCACTGCAATCGCGAAGTCTGCTTTCTTCATACAAAATGAGCTTTCGCATTTCCAGTAATACTCGTATACTGTTTGTCGTAGAATTAAAATAATATTTCTGTCGTTATTGTATTTAATAATTTATCTGTGTGAGTTTTTTTTTAATCTTTAATTTAATACATAAATGTTTATTACAGCAGAAAGATTTTTAATTGGTGCCTTATGGTTAATTATTTCCTACAAGTTGTTTCTCCCGGCTCTGTACGCCAACGTCTATAAATAAAAATAGTGAAGGGTGACCAAACATAATATAAAACTGGTAGGCATCTAAAAGTAAAATGTCAACATGCGAAATTTTTGGTGATGATTGACGATGGCGTTTTTTGTATGCTCATCAAAAAAATATACCCCACCTGGTATAATTAAATCCTGGCTACGCCCGTGGTTCAACTAAAATGTCGTCTGCTGATGGGCCGGCGCTGGCATCGAAGAAATATTGGGTTCTGTAATTCTGTACTTCTTTCCATATTGGAAGATAGGATATCTGCCATGGGATGTTCTACGCGTGCTCTTCAATAGGATTGTTGATAATATGATTTGCATTCAAAGCTTGTTTGTATTTTATGAAAGTAATAAAAAAAGAATACTTATGTCTGAAAACAATTTGTCAATGTCATTAAAATAAAATAAATAAATTAAATTAGTAGATTTATTATAGACATTATAAAGAATTTGAGTCAATAAAGAAGAATGAGTATATATTACAACTGAGTATTTTACTTAAATTAACATGGTAGCAGAGGTACGTGGTTCTATTTTATAATAAAAGAAGGAAAAAATATAGCGTAAAAAATGGCAGAACAAAGAGAAGAAATACATTTGAATATTTTCGACGGAATCGATTACGATAAATGGCGTTTCCGAATAAAACTATATCTCCAAATGAAAAATTGTGTAGAGGTAATTGATGGTATAAATAAACCTGAAAATATAACAGATATAGAGTGGCGTAAAATGGATCTGAAAGCGATAAATTATATCGTGAACAGCGCGAGTACTAATCAACTGCAGATTATAATTATGGAAGAAAATGCGCGAGGAATGATTGATAAACTAAATCCAATATATTGTGCGAATAAATTATTATGTAAAGGAAGGTTATTACAACTAAAAATGAAAGAGCAAAAGAACCCTGCACATTTTCTTAATATTTTCGAAAAAAATCTGAATGACTTACAAAATGCGGGCGAGAAAGTATCAGAAGACGAAAAATTAAATCTTGAGGAGAAAAGCTTTCAGGTAGACTCAATTTATTGTTGAGTCTACCTGAAAGCTTTTCTCATTTAATTGATATTGTGGACACTCTACCAGGAAAAGAAAAGTCACTAGAATACGTAAAATCAAAGTTATTATTAGATCACAAAAGGAGGGAACAAATATACAACAGAATTTAGTCATTTCTTATAAATCAAATTCTAAGAAGACTTTTGTCAAAACTTGTTTCGGATGTAACCAACCTGCGGCCACATTCTATTTCTTATAACGTGATCGTTAGATTGTCAAAATAACGAATTCCGTTATTAGCGCTCTCTCCTCCAATCAGCGAAGGTTAAACAACTACTCTTATTGGACGACAGCACGCTAATAGCGGAAATCGTTATTTTGACAATCTATTGATCACGTTATTAGAAACAGAATGTGGCCGCTGGACATTTACAACGTGAATATTAATAATGTATATTATGTGCCAAGTATGAACAAAACTTATTAAGTGTGTCATCTATTACTGATAAAAACAATTATATAATATTTAACAGTTATGGAGCTGAAGTATATAATTTTAATAATAACTTATTAATAATAGCTTTAGTTAAAAAGAAAAATAAACTATTTGTTTTGAACGGGTAAGTAGTTCGTAAAGACAATGTAAAATCTTACACAAATACGGTAAATATATTAAATAAAGAAAAATTGCATAGAATTCTTGGGCATACAAACTTTTTTAATCTAGAAAAAATGTGTAAAACTAAAACGCTAAATAGTTTACCTGAAAGTTTAGAAAAATTATGTACAGTGTGAAATATGTTTAACGAGTAATATGTTTAATTTACCATATGAGAATAATCGTAGACGAGCAAGTTATTTATTAGAAATTATACATACTGATGTGAATGGTCCATTAAATCCAACAGATGGTCAAAGATATTTTGTTAGTTTTATAAACGATTTTAGTAGAATTGCTAAAGTATATTTCATAAAATATAAAAGTGAAGTATTTGAATGTTTTATTGCTTATATGAGATTAGTACACAACCAGACAGGAAAAAGGATTAAGGAACTTAGGTGTGACAACGGCGGAGAATATTTAAACAGGAATTTCTATAATTTGACAAAACAAGAAGGAATTTATATTACAACGTATCCTCCTTATACACATGAATTAAACGGTGTCGCTGAAAGATTTAATAGAACGATTATGTATTATGGATCAAGATGTTTATTAGCTGAAGCAAAGATTGATAAGACATATTGGCCACCATGTGTTGATAGTACAGTTTATATTGGAAACAGATTATTGACAAATACGATTAATGAGAAAATCACCCTTTGAGATATTTACTGGAATAAAACCAGATGTGAGACTTAAAATTATTGGAAGTACAGTTTTTGTGAGAGTACCTGAAGAAAGAAGAACAACTAAGCTAAATCCAAAAGCAGTAAAAGGTATACTAGTAGGATATACAGATACGGGATAAAATATTAATAGATGATAAAATAATTATAAGTAGGAATGTAAAATTTATAGATAAAACGGCAAGATTTATTGAAGACACAGATAATGAAAAAGAAAATTAAATAGATGTAAAAGAAATAGAAAATGATGTAAATAATATTGATGACAAAAAGAATGAAGAAAGTGATATAGAAGCTGAAACTGAAGAGAGTATAAGTAATAAGGAAAATTAAATAATAAATTTTAAATGAAGGACTTGGGAAGAATAAAACAGTATTTAGGAATAAATGTAGAATATAGTTTAAAAGATAGAGAAATGTTTTTATGTCAAGAAGAATATAATAAAAGTCTAGCTGAAAAATATGATATTATGAATTCAAAACTATATGAAACTTCTATGGAAATAAATTAAAAATTAGAACCGGCTGAAAATTTAAATGAAAAACTGAAATATAGAAACTTAATTGGAGCGTTGATGTATGTTACTAATGGAACTCGTCCAGATATTGCTTAAGCAGTAAATTATTTAAGTCTCTATCATTGTTATGACAGTACTCACTATAAGTATGCTCTTCGTGTGTTAAAATATTTGTACTTTACTAAAAAATACGCATTGCATTATGGTGCACATTCCAATGAAGTTTTAGAAGCTTATGTAGATGCTGACTGGGCAGCTGACATATTGGATAGGAAGTCGACAACAGGAATTGTAATTAAATTATTGGGAAACACTATATTTTGGAAATCACAGAAACAAAAGATTGTATCTAGGGCATCAACTCATGCAGAATATTATGTATTAGCAGATTGTGTTGAGGAGGTGCTATTTATTAAAGGAATAATGTCTGATATTGATTTTACTTATGAAACAATTAATATTTATGAAGATAACACTGGTGCAATAGCATTAGCTAAGAATGGTAAATTTTGCAAAAATTCTAAACATCGATATAAGTTATAATTTTGTGTATGATTATGAAAAGAAAGGATTAATTAATGTTAATAAAATATCATCAGAAAATCAAATAGCGGATATTTTAACGAAGTCTTTGTGTAAAGTGAAATTTCAAAAATTTAGAGATTTATTAAATGTTAAAATTATAGATTGAATCGAATTTGTATTATGCAGTTAGGTAGGTAGTTAATAATTAAATGCTAGTTAAATGGTTTTGAAAGTTGTAGTAAGTTAATTTTTGAGGATTAAAAACTGTTTATGTAATTTTTTTTTTTTTTTTTGACAAATTACACATATTGCTCTGGTCACAAACTAAGCTCTAGGCTTGTACTATGTGTACCAGAAGCAACGATATAATACATATTATATTTTATAAACACCCAGACCATGACAAACTGTACAGAAAAATCATACTAATATTTTTTGCCATGGGTGGGAATCTAACCCACGACCTCCGGATATAACGCCAAAGGCGCAACCACTAGTCTACGGAGGCTGTCGAATATTATTTAGAAGGTGCTAAATATGACCATAGAATGTAAATCAAGGAGGTGTGTTGATAATATGATTTGAATTCAAAGCTTGTTTGTATTTTATGAAAGTAATAAAAAAAGAATACTTATGTCTGAAAACAATTTGTCAATGTCATTAAAATAAAATTAATTAATTAAATATGTTGCGTAGATTTATTATAGACATTATATGGAATTTGAGTCAATAAAGAAGAATAATTATATTACAACTGAGTATTTTACTTAATTTAACAAGGAAGAAGGCATATTACCATATGCTATAAGCATTAGGTGTAAGTCACACTCGTACTCTCTAAAACTGACCATAAATCATAATTAAGATCCGGACTAGACAACTGCCAGTCTTCAGCTCTGATGAACTCCGAAACATTCGCTTCCAACCAAGACTGCGTGGACCGAGCTTTATGACCCAGCGCTGAGTCTTGCTGGAAGGACCATACTTGGTTATTGAACATGGTGTTGTTAAGGGGCTTAACTACCTTCTTAAGAATTGTATCTTTATACACTTGTGCCGATATTTTGATACCTTTTTCACAAAAATATGGTTCAGTCACCCCTTCAAAGCTTTCTTAGAACTTTGAGGTTTTTATACAGTCATTTTGTTTGTTAAAATGTTGCTCAATTGTAAAAAAAATCTTATCCGTAAACATTATTTTTCTGTGACCTCCCTTTGCGTACCGCTTCAGTAGTTGTTTAATAAGAAAACACATTTAGAATTATGGTTTTAATCAACAAAATAGTATTTTATAGAATGACCAATGACATTGATTTATTATTTTTATAATAAGTCAATGTCAAACGTTTATTGATTGAGTTCGGTACTACCACAAGTTGTTTCGATTTTACCACCCTATTCTTTTTCAAATTTTCCGTTAAGAAATATAGGTATATATATTTTATATTATAGGCTGCAAGTCCTAAGTCATCTTTTAATATACGCTACATGGTTCTAGGTGCTATCTTCATCTTCCGAAATAAAATCTTGCTTTCGGACAGGATTTCTTCGAATTGTTTTCGTACGAAAATGGTGGACCACCTTTTTCACACACTATGTGGACGGTCAGGGGTACTGTCCGTGTGAGTCTTCTAACTATTACTTCGCGTTTGAGTTAACTAAATTTTGTATGGGAAATAGTTCAGCGCCCAAAAGCGAAAATTTTGAGAACCAAAAATGCGAGCGTGTTATTGATTAAAATGTTAACACAGTAATACAGTTACCTCGAAAGTAAATATTAAAAAAAAAAACTAATATGTAAATATTATATGTATGGCCTTAGCCATACAATAACAATACCGCAATAATCACAAAATCTGATTAGGCCTTAAAATTGTTATACTTTCATTCATCAGTAAAAAATCTCAAAATATAATATTTTAATATTAAACTTTATACTAATATAATAATAAATTAGCGTTGATATGGGTGTATTTGATTGGCTGCCTTAATGTTGGTTTTGATAGCTGATGGGGCTTTAGGCATTGTGGGCGGAGCTGTCCCCATAGGAGTAGGTCCCCGGGCGGACACCATGCCCGGCGCCCCCACGCCCGGGGGCACGCCGGCAGAGAGACCGGGCCTTAAACCTTTCCCCGTACCCACGGCCGTAACCAGCGCATGAGTGTCTGCTACACTGTAAGTAGGTTGCATTCCTAGAAAATATTAACAATTTGAAAAAAAAAAACAATTATCAGACTGAAAATCTTGTACTTTGGCTAATATTAGGCTCTGCTGATCAAATTAAAAAACTATGTGGTAACTTTGAAATGTTGTAATTTAATGGTCTAATAATGCTGATCAGGTAAAAATACTTTCCCCATGAATATGTAAAAATATTTATACAAAATAAGCGAGTGGTTCTCACCTGCAGCCCTCATAGAGTCTCCCTCCCAATCTTCTCTTCCTTTTACTATAATTTCCCAAACATGGCTCACTACTTTAGTGAATTGTGCTACTTGTTTCTGCAAAAAAAAAAAAAAGTATTTCACAAAGTTACAATGGGTTTCCAACAAGAAACAATCTTCTAGGCAGTCTAGACTATGGTTTATCTGTGTGGGCACTGGGTCTATCGCATGGTTGGGAGTTCATTGAGCTCTGATTCACTCTCTTATTATTACTAAAAATAAAATAATAATTACTAAATTTGGATGATATAGAAAAAAGGGTGTGTCGCACGTAATTTTTTTTATGACAGACGTTTTCAAAACAAGTGTTTGTCTATGCACTCTAAAAAATGCGGAAAAATGAGGAAAGTAGTTAGTTTCGTGCACACAAAAACAATGACTGTCTACTATGGGTGATAACTACATGTAACAAATAATAACAATATTTTTTTATTGATATTTTATTATAGGGAATTAAAAACAAAAACACTATTATTCAAGTTATAATTTTATCTTAGAATAACAGACTCTTAAAAATGACTAACTCTAGAGCATATGTATATGTTTCTTCAGTATATGCATGATGATATATTTTAGCATCTAGTTTTTTTTTTCAATAAACAGTATAATGCAAAATAAGAAATAAGTATTTCATATGGTCATGTCGCCATTCTCTTTTCTACCCTAGTCCTTTCCCAATTCCTTTCCATCCTATTATCCCACTTTCACTATAAATAAAAAAGTTTTTTTAATCTACCCTACTCGACACTGGCCAAATTATGCGCACGTATAGAGGCCATTTATATAAGCTAATAATAATAATAAAGAAATAAGTAAACAGCTCTTGTAAAGGATGATATACTAGCATTTTTAAATATTATATTTCAGTAAAATGAACAGGCCACCTATTATAAAAGTTCAAGTGTTTAGTTCTTTAAAAATAATAAAAATACTCTTTATTTGCTTTAACAAATGTATTAGTACTTAAACCATTATAATAATAGGAACCATATACTAAGTATAAGAATACTTGTGTTAGATGATCCCTCTCTTTCTTATCTAAAAAATAAAGTATAACACTTACTTCATTAAACTATTTTATTTTTATTTTAAAATACTTTTTCTTAATTTACTTGTTATAGGTACCTATAGTAATATATAAATATAGAAGTTTGTTGTAGTAAATGTAAAGATATATTATCACCTGTGCTGCATCAAAGCTTAGAGTGCTGGCTTTATTATTAAACTGTTGAAGTCTTTGTTCAGCCAAAGGTTCTGGTTTGGTGCGAAGTAAGTCAGGAACCAAATCATGTGTGCATGCTGGCACCCGACCCTCAGTTAACCTCACCAATGCCTCATCTCTCTCACATCCCAAGTGCAAAGGCAACACCACCAGTGATCGAAGAGAGGGAGCCAATTCAGCTTGTAATATTTTACTTAAACCAGTGAGCTGTAAAGTCAATTAGGTATATATATTTTGGTTATCATGAACCTATATTTTGGTTATCATGAACCTTCCTTAAGAATATTATAAATGTGAAAGTGTGTAGTGTGAGAGAATTTGCTATGGATCAAAAACAAATTCCAATTCTTCATATGATATCATAATGCTGAACTTACCCATATTCTAAGTTTGTACCACACTTTCACTCAAGGATAGTCTGTCTCATTCTTCTTGATTTGACATTTGGTGGGAAGAGACAAAAGGTCCTCGAGTGAAAAGACTGGAAAACATTACTTAGAATATGAATATAAAATTAGGTATAAAATAAAGAGCTAATTTTATTCTATATATGGTTTATCCTTCAACACCATTGGGAGTGAGGGGAATGAACTGCAGTATTCCTAGACTTGAGACAGCAAAGTAGGGTTAAAGGCCTTTTAACTCTCTCCTTCAAAGTGTTCACTACCCTCTCTATTCAACCAAATACTATATGATCCTGTTAGCACCATCTGGGAAACATTTATGGCTGCATACATTAAAGGCTTTGTTCCGAAACAAATTATTACCCTGGTGGTCATCATATCACTTAAATGGGTTGCGAAATTAGCAGAGTGCAGCCGAAGAACCAAGTGATTACCTAGTTTAGGCTCCAGTATCATATTTTATTGTACATATTTGTGAAAATGTAAGATAACTTAATGATGTTGTGAAATTTGAGAAAATAAATTAATTTTATTATTATTATTTACTAAGATATTGTTTTAGTATTCAAATATTTTAAGTTTATTCAAAGAATTAAATAACATCAAATAAATAATACAAATTAAAAACTATGTATTAAAATTAAACCCATTATTTACTTACATGACCAGAAAGAATTGCATAATTGTCGAGAAATGTGGGCCAATTTATAGTTTCATATTCCGTTTCTAGTTTTGTTACTAAAGATTGGATAGCAGTTTTTAAATCAGTAACTCTGTTTAGTATCGCTTGCAATGTTGCTTCTAGCTGTTTTTCATCCCTCTGCATATTGTATTATTTTAGTAGGTAAGGTAATACTCGGTAATACTCAGTAATACAGACCAATAACACCGATTAAAACTAAACTACCCAATATTCTTCTTCTTCTTTACGTTGATGGCAGACTCCGAGTTTTTAAACGGAGAAAG
>CAWUHH010000457.1:7500-10000 GCA_963921915.1 Hyposoter dolosus
AGATAGGGTTTGGAACGCGAAGAGCACCGCAGTTGCGGCGGTGTCCGGATCTTCCCCTCGGACCTTGAAAATCCAGGAGAGGGCAACGTGGAGGTGTCGCGCCGGTTCGTACCCATATCCGCAGCAGGTCTCCAAGGTAAAGAGCCTCTAGTCGATAGACTAATGTAGGTAAGGGAAGTCGGCAAATTGGATCCGTAACTTCGGAATAAGGATTGGCTCTGAGGAGCGGGGCGCGTCGGGCTTGTTAGGGAAGCGGGTTTGGCTAACGTGCCGGGCCTGGGCGAGGTGAATGCGGGTTACCCTACGAAAGTTTGCGTAGCCTGTTGGATCCGAGCTCGGTCCCGTGCCTTGGCCTCCCGCGGATCTTCCTTGCTGCGAGGCTTCCTTGGCGGTTCACGCCGTCTTGGTCGTCCTCTTCGGCCGCCATTCAACGCTCAGCTCAGAACTGGCACGGACTAGGGGAATCCGACTGTCTAATTAAAACAAAGCATTGCGATGGCCCTCGCGGGTGTTGACGCAATGTGATTTCTGCCCAGTGCTCTGAATGTCAACGTGAAGAAATTCAAGCAAGCGCGGGTAAACGGCGGGAGTAACTATGACTCTCTTAAGTGGGGCTCTCGTCGAGTCTCACGAGGGAGGTCATGGCTAGCAAGCAGCACCTTCATGCGGTGCCCGCCGTTAAGTACCAGAGTGCCTCATGTACTCAGGGAAACTGACGCTGCCTCTGCGAACCGTGGTCCTGGGGTTACCAGCCCTTCGACCGCAAAATCAGTTGGTACAAGTCGCACAAATAAAGCCTCGGATCGATGCGCGGGCCCGGCCCAAGCATCAACTACCGGTGAGCCCCTGCTTGCCGGACCAACTGACGACGAGATTGAGGTCGTTGACCCAACGCCAAACCTCGAACGAGCGTTTGTCTGTCAATATGCTGACTGCGCACGGTCCTTCCCAACCCTCCGGGGGAGGGGAGTTCACGAGCAAAGGATGCATAAAGACTGGTATGACGCCATGCAGAATGTACAAGCAAAGAAGGCACGTTGGACGGAAGAGGAGTCACTGCTTCTGGCTCGGAGAGAAGCGCAACTTTTGAACAGCGGGGAGAAATTCCTCAATGTTGCGCTCTGCCAAGTCTTTCCTACTAGAACTCTGGAGTCGATCAAGGGCCAAAGGCGCAAGGTTTCCCACAAGAACCTTGTTGCCCAGTACACTGCTGAGTATCGGAACCAGGCGGCCCAAAGTGTGGTGCGTCCCGAAGAAGTCGAGCCGACTGATGAGAACCCTCCGCAAGAGGCGACTCTCCAGGAAGCGAGTCCGAATCGGGATGGCACAGCTACGGACACACCGCTCGGGGAAGGTGCTCAGCGAATTAACTCTTTGGAAGATTGGGAAACTTTTCTCAACTTCCTCTGCAGTCTCGATCCCCTTACGACGAAGGATTATAGGGCGGATCTCCTTATGAACATGGTAAGTTCACTGAAAAGGAAGGGATCCAAGGAAGGACTTCTGGAGGAAATTACCATCTACCTCCTAACTATCTTTCCGCCTAATCGCAAGCGTCCATTTAGAACACCGGCTGCGAAACGCGGGGCCAATGGCTCGGGTACGCCCGGCCTCTCGACTTGTTCCTCAAAAAGGAAGAAGCGGAGAGCCGAGTACGCCCGTGTCCAGAATCTCTGGCGTCGCAACCCTTGTCGTTGTCTCCGGACAATCCTCAAGGACAAGGCGACCACGAACGCACCTCCAAAGGACATCATGGTTCCATTCTGGACCCAGGTTATGACCGGCGGAGGTGGCGCGGCGCCAGACGCGAGCGATAAGCGGAAGGTTAGGGCAGACCTCTGGGCGCCTATCACGAGCGATGAGATTTTGGGAGCAATGCCAAGCCTAAGCACATCTCCGGGTCCGGATGGTGTGACTGTCAGGCAGTTGCGAGCTGTCCCAGTTGGTATTCTCTTGAGAGTATTCAACTTACTGATGATCTGTGGCAGACTGCCTAGCCATCTTTTGGAATCTAAAACCACCTTGATTCCAAAAAAGGATGGTGCGGATTCGCCTAGCGATTTCCGACCGATTACAGTATCATCAGTGGTCACTCGCACTTTGCACAAGATCTTTGCTTCACGAATCTCTAGCTCGATAGACCTTGACGGAAGACAGAAGGCATTCAGGCCCATAGACGGATGTTCAGAAAACGTCTTTCTTCTTGACATGGTGCTCCGGTACCATAGAGAGAAGTTTAGACCGCTGTTCATGGCGTCTATTGATGTTGCCAAAGCCTTCGACTCCGTCACGCATGAAGCAATAAAATCCACTCTCGAAGTGATGGGTATTCCTAATACTATGGTTGACTATGTCATGAGCACCTACTACCTCAGTAAGACTCGCTTATCTAACGGTGAATGGCTTTCCGACCTGATTCATCCCACTTGTGGGGTGAAGCAAGGCGACCCCTTATCGCCTATCATATTTAACATGATAGTCGATCGCCTCCTTCGCCGAC
>CAWUHH010000458.1:0-33138 GCA_963921915.1 Hyposoter dolosus
AAAAAAAAATTTTGTCAAAAAAAAAATCCTATCGGATTCTCCTGCTCAAACCCTACAATTTCGCCCCGATGAGTTTTTTCGCTATCTGTCGCGGTTTTTGAGAAAAAAAATAAAATGTGTTTTTTTATCAAAAATTTGTCTAAGTCCATGAAAAAAAATTTTGTCAAATAAAAATTCCTATCAGATTCTCCTGCTCAAACCCTACAATATCGTCCAGATGGGTTTTTTCGCTATCTGTCACCGTTGTCGAGAAAAAAAAAAATGTGTTATTGGACCAGCATTTTTTTTATAAATAATATAAACAAATTTAAAATAAAACAATATCCTATCAGATTCTACTGCTTATGCGGCTGGTGGGGGTGCATTGTTAGCCACCTTTTCTCCAAACCTATCAAACATCCCCCATAAAACACCTTGAAACTGCAAAATATACCCTTAAAACAACTCTTTCTTCCAATAATCATATTCACAAAACAAAAATTTCCAAAAAATACCTTTAAAACCTCGGAAATTGTCCTAAACATGCTGAAATACACATATGTTTTCAAATTTGTATCTACTTTTGTTATACCTAGTTGCACACTATAGCACTATTTCGTATAATAATTACCGTTTCGGCGTTTCGTATTAATTTAGGACTCGACTATATAATATATATATATATATACTACTACTATATTTAGTTCCCGTACTAACCAGTAGTGGCGCTTACTTTTTTATTTGTGTAACTATTCTATTTTAAAAATCCTAATAATAAATGCAATATTGAATTCCAAAAAATCATAATAGTAGCAACGATCTAAACTTGTAGAAGAGTACACAAGAATTAAATCATTTTAAGACGCCATCTAATGAAATATGTTGGAACTATTTCCAAATTGATATTGGACGCTAATCAATTTTGAAGTAGTTTCAACTTACTTTGAATAGATGGCGCCCTAAAATTATCAACTCGATTAAATAAGTTATATATATATTATTATTATGTTTAATGATGTGTTTATAAAATATTTACATAAACATATATTTATATACCACCGCGGGTACCTTTTTTGCTCCCGAGAACCATTTAATAGTCTCAGATCCCGGGTAAGGGGCCTTAGATAAATATCATTCCATTGGCCATCAAGTCAAACGGTAATACAGATCCAGAATCGCCAAATTCCGTTGAGAATTAAAAACGTAACATACTATGGTTTAGGAATGATTGAAATCGGTCATTTCTTAATTATACTCTATGGTAGTTTCGTTCTCTACGTAGTGTCCCTATTTAGTCTGTGTCTTGACAGCAGCTGTCATTTGGACTTGGAAAATTTCAAAAATTTCTTTTTCATACAAAGGAATATTTATGGTGTTTTATTACATATTAAATAATAATATAAGTACACCCAAAAATACATAGATACGGAAACATGCAGGAAAATGGTTGATTTATTGTTAGTATATATTTTAAGAACTTCAATCACGTTTTGTAGTTTATTACATTATAATTTCTTCACATTAAATTGTAGCCCGACTATTGGCTGATGTAATGATAATCAAATAGTTTGTTACTACAAAATTTTAGCTGTTTTTGTAACTACTTGAAACATAAGTGTGTGATGATAAATAAGTTGACACTTGTCTAGATTAACAGCATTTATAGCGGGTAGGAAATGCATTTTTAGGCAGACCAACATCCTGAGCATTATTTTACAACATTTAAGTACCTATTATATACTGTACATGTTTAATCTTCTTTAATAACTTACAGAATTAGATGAGAGTATAATCTTAAGTTCAATTCCTATAGGTACATGGCAAAAATATTTAAATTGCCCTACATATTCTTATTAATAAATGTAAGTTATAGGATACTATTATTGATTTTAACAAATGTCTTTGTTATAGGTGTGTCACAAGTGGAAAGTACAAAAAATGGAGCCCCTAGCTAGAGTATAAAGCATAAATGGACTAAAATGCCCTATAAAAAACAAATTTACAAAAAAGGGGTAATTAATAGACCGACTAAAGCAATAGTTGACCAACATATTGGAAACGCCGGGCTTCCAGTTTATATTATTATGAATTAAAACAATGGAATATAATGTCCCTACCAAACATGGTGCATGATTTGTTTAAACTGTACACTTAAAAACTACAGTTTTAGGTCACAAGTTTAAACACCGGTGTGTACCAGCGCATTTCATTTGTTTGACAACACCTATTGCCTCGGAGTGAATATTGTGAAAGACTGACATGTACCACAAGTGGTTTTGTATTAGGTAGGTAGGCATCTTGGTAACAGCATTTTAGTATTTTTCACAAAGGAGCCTATACCCTACATATAAAAGGTAATGTATTAGTATATGACCAAAGCAATATATTAATAGAGCAGAGTAAAAATTATAAATTAAAACAATGAATTAGAGAAAAACAACTTTTATTTCATCACATTTCCTATAATATCCCTACCGTACATGGTGTCTGATTTGGTTAGACCATAAAACTATCAGTACAGTCTTATGTCAAAACTTGAATTGCCGTTGTGTGTGTTCTAAAAAAAAATGTTTGACAACACCACAGAGTCAAAATTGTGTTAATACAAATGCCACTTGATTGGTAGACTGAGAATACCATTGGTCATGACTTATTGACACTAAACCATCCGCAGTGTACCCAGAGACCATCTAAACTAACATATTTAAGTATGATCATTGGTATTTTTCCAATGAAACTATTTTTTGATAAAAAAGATATGTAATGTGCCTCCACCCTAAACACCCCACCAAGTTTTCTTGAATAAGAGGATTAATGCTTCTGTTATTTTACATATAAATTCCTGAAGCCATTTATTTATTACCTATGTTTAAAGTGTTTTCTGTTTGAGTGTAAATATTCTCATATAATTTTCATATTTAAGCAGAATTGATATACATACTTATGATCAGCAAATGGGTAACATTGGAATAGTTGTAACCTTCAATTTGCTTTTTGGTAGGTCTTTTATGTAAATTAAAAATAATACACTGCCTTGTGGGATGGAGCATGTTTATGTTATCTATAAATCTGTACTTTGTACCACATGTGGTTATGTGTTAGTTAGGTAGCTCAGCTTTGGAAGATATCCAAGGCACCTTTATTATATTTCACAAAGGGACTATATACTGAGCATTGTTTTTGGAACCTACACAATAAATAAGCTTAAAGCTTAGTTTATGACCAGAACAATATGTGTAAAGAAAATCCAACTTAATACGTATATTAAGTATTAATGTTAATCCAGGCCTTTGTTTGTTATTTATAAAAATAATCTTGCTATATTTACAAGTAATATTGACAATTCCTATTTTTAATTCTAAAATCAGTCTAAAAACTTTTCATTTGAGTTGTATTAAGATAAGCTGGTTATGTGACTTTGTACCTACCTGTTGGTAAGCATACCTACAAAGTCTACGAATTGGGACACCTGATAGTAATACTCGGATGTCAACCGCTCTAATGCCTAGACAAAATGTTGCCGTAACAACGTATGTATGTAGTTGTTATTAATATAAAATCAGGCGCTTGCATACATTTGGTTTGCTATGGGTATTTCGATTCGATTGCTTTAGTAAGGCCCCAGGAAGGATTAACCCGTCCTCATTTCACCGATGGTATTCGGAGGCGACAAGTGGCAAGCTTGTTGCGGAGTTTATGATGATATAACCGATAATATTATGCAATACGTAGTGTAGCTAATATTTAGTATTGTAAACAAATAATGCTATTCTTTTGATTGAGTATGGTACCTACATATGCCAAACACAGCGGGGTGCTTAGGAAATGGATTTAAATACATTTAATTCATACAAACTTCTACCATAGTCGATCAATGACTTCATATTATATTAAATGAAAGCCGAGTTCTTATAGTTATTTGAATTTAATTTTGCAAGTGTCATCTATTAGGTTGTAATGAAATGAAAATGAATAGCAAGGTAAATGATCGGTAAGTACAGTTATACGCCTAAAAGATGCGATATTAAAATAACTATTCAGACATAAGATTATTTTGCTTATTCATTAGATAGTTTAGTTATTTTTATACGCCAATAAAAATACATGCAAATGTAACATTGTTTTAATGAATAACCCCTCATACATGGAATAGGAGTATAATTTCGGAAAATTTGAGAGAATAGAAAACGGGGGTAACGTTTTCTAAGTCGTATCCTCCCCAAGCACTGTTATTAAAATATAATCAGGCGCAATCAAACTTTTTAATATATCTCGTTAAATGTTTATCGCAGCTTATTGCATTGTAAAGCATAATAATTTTTTTGCAATCTCTGTGCATTGGTATACATCTTATAGTCGTACAATGCATGTATCCCATCGAAAATAAACGTGTGTTGGTTTGCTATGGGTATTTCGTGTCGATTGCGGATCGTGGTCTTTAGTAAGCATCTTAATTATCTATAAATCTGTACTTTGTACCACATGTGGTTATGTGTTAGTTAGGTAGCTCAGCTTTGGAAGATATCCAAGGCACCTTTATTATATTTCACAAAGGGACTATATACTGAGCATTGTTTTTGGAACCTACACAAAGAATAAGCTTAAAGCTTAGTTTATGACCAGAACAATATGTGTAAAGAAAATCCAACTTAATACGTATATTAAGTATTAAAGTTAATCCAGGCCTTTGTTTGTTGTTTATAAAAATAATCTTGCTATATTTACAAGTAATATTGACAATTCCTATTTTTAATTCTAAAATCAGTCTAAAAACTTTTCATTTGAGTTGTATTAAGATAAGCTGGTTATGTGACTTTGTACCTACCTGTTGGTAAGCATACCTACAAAGTCTACGAATTGGGACACCTGATAGTAATACTCGGATGTCAACCGCTCTAATGCCTAGACAAAATGTTGCCGTAACAAACGTATGTATGTAGTTGTTATTAATATAAAATCAGGCGCTTGCATACATTTGGTTTGCTATGGGTATTTCGATTCGATTGCTTTAGTAAGGCCCCAGGAAGGATTAACCCGTATTCATTTCACCGATGGTATTCGGAGGCAACAAGTGGCAAGCTTGTTGCGGAGTTTATGATGATATAGCCGATAATATTATTCAATACGTAGTGTAGCTAATAATTAGTATTGTAAACAAATAATGCTATTCTTTTGATTGAGTATGGTACCTACATATGCCAAACACAGCGGGGTGCTTAGGAAATGGATTTAAATACATTTAATTCATACAAACTTCTACCATAGTCGATCAATGACTTCATATTATATTAAATGTAAGCCGAGTTCTTATAGTTATTTGAATTTCATTTTCCAAGTGTCATGTATTAGGTTGTAATGAAATGAAAATGAATAGCAAGGTAATTGATCGGTAAGTACAGTTATATGCCTAAAAGATGCGATATTAAAATAACTATTCAGACATAAGATTATTTTGCTTATTCATGAGATAGTTTAGTTATTTTTATACGCCAATAAAAATACATGCAAATGTAACATTGTTTTAATGAATAACCCCTCATACATGGAATAGGAATATAATTTCGGAAAATTTGAGAGAATAGAAAACGGGGGTAACGTTTTCTAAGTCCTATCCTCCCCAAGCACTGTTATTAAAATATAATCAGGCGCAATCAAACTTTTTAATATATCTCGTTAAATATTTATTGCATTGTAGAGCACAAAACATTGTCATACATCTTATATATCATCATAGTATACATCTTATAGTCGTACAATGCCTGTATCCCATCGAAAATAAACGTGTGTTGGTTTGCTATGGGTATTTCGTGTCGATTGCCGATCGTGGTCTTTAGTAAGGCCCCAGGAAGGATTAACCCGTCTTCATTTTGCCGATGGTATTCAGAGGCAACAACTAACAAGTGGCAAGCTTGTTGTGGAGTTTATGATGGTATAGCCTATAATATTACTCAATACGTAGTGTAATAGAAATTGTAAAACAAAAAAAAAACTGTTATAAAATATATTCAGGCGCTTTCGCAGCTTATTGAATCGTAGATAGAGCACAATGTATTGTCCAATCTCTAAACAATGGTATACATCTTATAGCCGTATACTATCAAAAATAAAATATTATTCTTTTGATTGCCAACAGTGTGATGATTAGGATATGAAAATAAACACAATTAATTCATACAAACTTGATCTGCTATAGTCAATCGATGACTTCATTGAATATTAATTTAGATGAAAGCCAAGTTGGTAGGTACCTAGTTATTTTAGCTTCAATTTGTTGTGTCATCTATTAGGTTGTATTGAAAATAAGTATATAATGTAGATTGATCCGTTAATAGTTATATGCCTAACAGATGGCGCGATATTGAAATACCTATTCAGACATGAAGACTATTTTGCCTATTCTTTAGATATTTTAGTTGTTTTTATAGCAAGCAAGTGTAACATTGTTTTAATGAATAACCTCATACCCGTTTTCTATGTCGCAAACTCCACTCCACATTTCATTTCACATCTGTCTCGGTTTTACATTTGGTTGAAGTCTCTCCAGTGAATAGTGGAGTTGAGGAATTGAACCTCCTCCATATACGAGTTTTAGTATCGTACTAACGTAGCGTTCATTACATTAGGTTCTACCAAAAGGTAAGGTTTATTTATCCACCCTGTTTTTAAAAATGAAGATAATTATTGGTAGTTCCTCGCGTATGAACGTTACGTTAAGACGCTGGGCACATGGAGCAACTTTTAGAATTGCAACTTGCAATTTTGTTGGATTTGCGTATTGCCCGCAACCGAATTTAGCCAGTTTTCTAATAAAAATTGCCAGTTGCAGTTCTTAAAGTTGCTACGTGTAACAACATGATCTTGATAATGTCATCTATCCCTATCGCGAGCTTTTGCCCTACATGATGACGGTACAAGCCCATGATAGGGATGGACGATAGAGCACGATGGAAAAAAAATACAATGTAGTTTAAAAGGTTTATTATTACAATCAATACATCGTTAAAAAGGATTTCAAATTATAAAATACATATAACAACATTATTGTTAGGTATAACATAAAGAGTAAAAAAAGTAAAACAATTTTAACATTTTCGTTTCTCTGGCTAATAGAATAGAGTTCAAATTGCTATGTACTATTACTATAGTGTAGTGTACCTAATAGTTAAATATAATATTTGCCGCTATGTTTGTTCATTGTACAAAGACAATTGCAGTGTTGTTATGAACAAAGGTGATAGATGACAGCTGGCAGGCAGGATGGTGGGCCGACGACTCGGCGAACGGTCAAACGATGCGGTGGCAGCAGTCCTTAGGAGTAGGCAGCTATCCCAATACTGAAATTTTTTAAAACTATATTATTTATATGGTAATTTTATACATTTTAAAACTTCAGAAGGACACATGTAAATGTACAAGTACTTGATCGTTTATTTTATTAATAAAAAATATATATTCTTAAAGTCTGGCCGTAATGTTATGATCAGTAATAATTAATAAATGTGCAGATAGAACATCTTTTCAAAGTGTTTCTGCTATACTTGGATGTGCTATTTACCACAAAAAAAGGTTCGTATATATATGTATGTATGATGTATATGTGAACTGACCAATTCCAAGTTATACAATGGTCTAAATTATTTTCAAGCACCTTATATTGTAGGTCTACATGGCGTTTGTTGAGAACATGGTATATCTGACCTGTTGAGTTGGTCGGTGTGGAGTCTCGGCTCGGCGGTAGTCGGGTCCTCGCGGGATCTCGACTCACTTCCCGGAGGTCGGAAGTTTTGCCTGGAAATATTTAAACCAGAGATTAATTATTGCTTCATATTATTTTTCTAAGTAATGGTTATGTTATTTAGTATTCTGTCACTCTAACAGCATTTAGTAAAAGAACACAATTGATAAAAATGACTGTAATTTTGGTTGAGATAATGGTATATCTGACCTGTTGAGTTGGTAGGTGGTGTGTGGTCTTGGCTCGGCGATAGTCGGAGTCTCCACTCACTTCCCGGGGGTCAGTTTTGGCTGGAAATATTTAAACCAGAGATTAATTATTGCTTCATATTATTTTTCAAGTAATGGTTATGTTATTTAATATTTTGTCACTCTAACAGCATTTAGTAAAAGAACACAATTGTTAAAATGCTAAATATTTTAAGCTACTACTATGTATGAGGGTAAATGTTATTTAATTAGGGTTATTTTGGTTGATGCTGGTGCATGTGATGGTTGAGAATATGGTATGTCTGACCTGCTGTGAGTAGGTCGGTGCGGAGTCTCGGGTCGCTCGCGGGATCGCTTCGAATCTGTGAACTTATTTTAGTCGTGAAACCAAAGCACGGTTTCTTTTTCCAGAAAGAGCAGTTTCCACGCCACCCAGGAGGTACACTCTCAGCGCGTTTTTTTTATAGTGGTTCCCCCAATTCAATAACACATACAATAGTAGGTATTATTTTATCGAGGCCTTGTCCACTTACTAACTACAATAAATTAACTATACTACAAATTCATCACACTAACTACAATAAATTAACTATACTACAAATTCATCACACTAACTACAATAAATTAACTATACTACAAATTCATCACTTACTAACTATATATAAATAACTAACTACAATAAGAAATGGCAAAAATATATTACAATCGGAATGTGTGTGTCATGTATGTACACGTGTTAAAAGTGTAGTGTCTGGTGTGTATCTATTTAAATGTAACTATCAAGCATATAAAACCAAAACCCAACATACGTGCAACATATAATTTGCATGCGGATATAATAAATACTAAAGCATAGCCCACAACCAAAAACCCAACATACGTGAAACATATTATTTGTATGCGGATATAATAAATACTAAAGCATTGCCCACAACCAAAAACCTAACATACGTGAAACATATTATTTGTATGCGGCTATAATAAAATACTACTGGCAGAAAATTCAAAATACATACCTGAATTCCATGCATCATGCAAAGCAAAAACCAAAGCATAAACCCAATTATGTGTAACTTTCGCTCATCATGTCGTTCAGACTTCACTTTCTTAATGTCCAATCAGTCATACTCGTGAGTGGATAAAATAATAATATTAAATAAGGTATTGTAATAATATAATAAAATAGGTGTATGCGGTAATAATATATATAAAAATACAAGTTACATACTAATACATAGACACATAAGTAGTGTAATGAAGTCAGAAATACAATTGAACGTGCGATATAAAACGATACTATGCAAGTTCTTGAAAATGAATGATTACATCAAGCATCAAGCATGAGGTGGAATTACACTAAATGTTTACTAAATTGGCGGGACCATGCCGGACGATGATATCGATGAGAAGTCATCGTTGAAATGAAAAACCCTATCACCAACGAATAAACAACAGCGGCCCGAAAACGAAAGACGTGCGAGTAGAACACTCCTCGGATGGATAGTACTGGAAGGTGAACCTGATCTACCGGTGAAGTGGAGAGCGGTGGCGAAGGCAAGGGTCGTGGGAGTGAAGCGTTGTCGGATGAATGTACTGGCGAATGAACCACCAATTAGTGGCGCGATGACCGACGGTACACGAAACGAAGGATGGGAGTGTGGGGGGTTCGCTGGACGAATGTACTGACCGATGAACGGACGACCGGTGAATGGAGACTGGAGAGAGAGGACGCAGAGGCCGTGTGAGTGGTGGCGTTTGGTCGGTTAAATGCAGTGGATGATGAGCCGTCAGTTGGCGAAGCGAAAGATGACGACATGGGGTGAGAGGCAAGAGTGTAGCGTTCTTAGATTTAATGTACTACTGAGCGACGGTGTGGCTGCCAATAGAGTGGAGTTTGGTGTGAAAGAGCGAGACATGTACATGGTGTGTTTGTATAGAGAGATAATGAACGTCGCAGTGTAAAGAAGACCGCACAGAATGAAGAATGAAAGATAGGCTATATCCCGAAGTCAATGGCGGTTGGTATTCTAAAAGCTGGGACAAAACAGAAAATAAGTTGATTAAAATGTGTTAGGCAGATATTCAGAAGAATGGTTGGTTTAAAATATCCAGCAATCGCATTAGTTAACAGATTGAGCAAAAATAACACAAGTTAACAGTGAAGTGTAAAGAGAGGCATGGCATACAGTAAACATTTACAGATATTTATGAATAGTCAAAAAAAAAAGTTTAACAATGAGGCCTTAGAGTGCGTTTGGTTAGGCAGCTATACATTAACATTATTATACCTCGATATCAGATTTAGAACTTAAACGCGATGGAAAGAATGGAGGTGCCAGAGTGAACTGACATGAGCTTAAGAATGATTGGGTCATAAAATTGTGCACTTATGTAAGTGCTCTCGAAACCGAACAGAATGGACATGATACGTACGGCGCGTTTAGACGGGCTGCTTACCTACTTATTATTTTAGAGTCATATACAAATTAGAACACTTGTTCTACAAGATATTACATACAAATGTCTTTGTCATCTAATTTAATGTGTATTGATTCTGAATACCACTGATAAATGATGCGGTTAGGAAAAGGAAGGCGCCAAAGACGTATTTGCAATACGAGTAATTTTAATATCCTCGCTTCTTTATCGTAAAATCTATCGCCAGTTTGCTAACCGCATCATGAAAGGAGACTACCACCTCGACAATAAATCGATGCAGTAGCCTCCGAAAAACCGGTGAACCCACAGACTAAAACCGGAACATGGCTAGTTCACTTGACGGTTTTTGAGTCTATATGGGCGGTGGTAACGAGTCCGGTCGGTCGGCGTAGGGAAAAGAAAAGGCCTTCCTCCCACCTAAATGTATACACATATGGTTACACAGTTTGCTTACACTTTCTGTACAATCTTTATAGTTTTAAAGACCCTAATAGTTTATGAGTTAACTCTGTGGTTGAGGTCTATAAATCGAATTTTATGACTATAAGCATATTCAGTTAAAGATTACATGCCTTTAAAGATTACAATAGAGAAACAATCAACAAAAAATCATCTCGTCTTAAATGACAGTCTATCAATAGTAAACAACATGACAATATACCTACCTATATTACAAGGAATTTATATAATATTCATGTTATCATATGCAATGGAGTTGTACTGCAAATGATTCTTTACTGCACCTAGTTATGCATAAAGTTTAAACATATTATTATGTTTTCGTAAGTAGAAACTTTTTTAATCTATTTTGAAAAATTAACTAAAACCTTGAAGATCCACGAGCACCAAATAATAAACCATTACTTGCCAGTGATTTTTACATGAACGACAGTAGTGCGCAGGATCCCAGGATTTCAAGCTGATTCCTCTTGATTTATGGGACTACGGTTTCATTTTGTCATGTATCATCAAACACCTGAAATAAAACAGAAATATAAAATAAAAAAATTATCTATAGTATCCGAAGGTCGTGAGTTCCATTCCCACCCATGGAAAAAAATATTAGTACGTTTTTGTAATATGTCAAGGTCTGGGTGTTTATAACATATAATATGTATTATATTGTTGTGTTGCGTATGTTTATACTGACCACAAAACGGAGTGGCGAACGGAGCACGTCGTTCTCACTGGGCTTCGGCTTGCTGCAGGACATGTTCGGACATGTTCGTACACGTCAGTGAACAAGTCCCCACTGGAGCCCGCGTCCTTTATACGATATCAGCTCGTCGATTTACCAACAGGGTGGTTTGGCATACTACTTCTTCCTATACTTTGTATTCTTTGGATCTGTCTAAATTGGTAATAGTGTTCTTTACTCGATGATGGCATTTAAATAGCTGAAATAACACAGAATTATAATTAATTAAATAAATGTACAATATATAGGGATGCATTCAATGGCGTATGGTTATACTGACCATAGTATAGGGTAGCGAGCGAATAAGGCGGCGGCGGCGGCTTACTGCAGGACTTGTACATGGGTCCCGCAGTGTTTATTCTGACATGATACGGAGTAGCGAGCGAATCACGTCCTTCTCTCAGCGGTCTAACAGTTCAGGGTTAAATAAAAATAACTTGTAAATTGCTATTTCTCATAATGATTTCTTCTGAAAAAAGGAAAATAAATTAGATTAAGTTCGCCTATGTACAATATTAATTTGTAATTTTGTGCAAAATAAATTGTATTTATGTATTTTAAATAATTGTAATCGAATAAAAATAATATTTACCTTTTAGTAAATCAGGACTAATTCATGGATTTATATTATCCATCCATATGATACCTATTATTTTATTGTAGGTATTTTTTTTTCTTGCAACTAATTTTATTATGTACTACTAAATTAGTTGTTTTTCTTTGGTTTATTTCATGATTTGAGTGCATACAGTGGAATAAGTCTTCTTTTCATTTACATAATGTTACACATGTTATATTAAATATGTGCTATGTGATAGCAGTTTTTTTTATTTAAGTAGACAAACAACTTGGAACTTTCTTTTTTCATTTACATAATGTGTATGTTACACATCTTATAATAAATATGTGCTAGGTACCTATATGATAACAGTTTTTTTTTATACAATGTTAAGAATAAAATAACATAATAGAAATTCCCAATGGAGTATTAATTGAAAACTAATCTTAAAACTAAACTTATTTAGTTTTAGTAGCCAAAATTGTATTGGTCTTGGGTTATAATAGGTAGCCCAAGACTTGTTATTTGAAATTACTCTAATATACAAATAATACTCCTTCCTGTATTACTTAAAATACATCTCTAAATATGACTTTAGAAAAGATTTAAGTACCTATACAAGAAACTTGGGAACTTCTTATATTTATTTAATCTACAATGAACCACAATATTTATATAAAAGGTTTTTTAAATAAACGTTTCGAAATTATTATAATCTATAGTTTTTTCTCTTATATATACTTATACAAATTATACTTCTTGTATTCCTTTAAATTAAATCTCTAAATAAGATTTATTACAGACGATTTAAGTAGGTATACAATCTAATTTACCATACCAATGTGAAATGTATATAAGCAAACCGTGTAACCGTGATTTAAGTATACAAAAAACTTGAGAACTCTTTATATGTACCTATTGAAATAGATACCCACATAAATACTTTACAAATAATACTTCTTCCTGTATCCCTTTAATTTACATCTCTATATAAGATTTGTTAGAGATGATTTAAGTATACAAACAACTTGGAACTTTCTTTTTTCATTTACATAATGTGTATGTTACACATGTTATAATAAATATGTGTTAGGTACCTATATGATAACAGTTTTTTTTTTATACAATGTTAAGAATAAAATAACATAATTGAAATTCCCAATGGAGTATTAATTAAAAACTAATCTTAAAACTAAACTTATTTAGTTTTAGTAGTCAAATAATACTCCTTCTTGTATTACTTAAAATACATCTCTAAATATGACTTTAGAAAAGATTTAAGTATCTATACAAGAAACTTGGGAACTTCTTATGTTTATTTAATCTAGTCAAATAATACTCCCTCCTGTATTACTTAAAATACATCTCTAAATATTTTTCATTTACATAATGTGTATGTTACACATGTTATAATAAATATGAGCTAGGTACCTATATAACAGTATTTTTATACAATGTAAGAATAAAATAACATAATTGAAATTCCCAATGGAGTATTAATTAAAAACTAATCTTAAAAACTAAACTTATTTAGTTTTAGTAGTCAAATAATACTCCTTCTTGTATTACTTAAAATACATCTCTAAATATGACTTTAGAAAAGATTTAAGTATCTATACAAGAAACTTGGGAACTTCTTATGTTTATTTAATCTACAATGAACCACAATATTTATGTAAAAGGTTTTATAAATCAACATTTTGAAATTATTATAATCTATAGTTTTTTCTCTTATATATAATACCTATTTATACAAATTATATTTCTTGTATACCTTTAAATTGAATCTCTAAATAAGATTTATTACAGATGATTTAAGTAGTATGGTATACAATCTAATTTACCAAACATATGTTAGTAGTCATCACGTCACAGTGAAATGTATATAAGCAAACCGTGTAACGCGCCGCACACATCTTTATAACTCACAGTTACGAGTAATGAGCATACACTTCTTTATATAAAAAATACTGCGTTTTCGCAATATCGTTTGAATAAAAATATATTTCGAATAGCTTTGTTGAGCGTAGTTAATTAATAATTAACCCTTATGAACGCTATATAAAGTTCAGATAGGAACTTTATGGAACTTAATCGAGTTCTTTCTGTAAAATAAACGCGTATCATTCTTAGTCTCATGTTGTTCTAAAAAACTCGATAACGTGCATCATATAATCTAATTTACCAAACCAATGCCCGGATATGGAGTCTCTTAATAGTTGTGTTAAATTCTTATACAAATGAAAAGGTTACTCTTTGGCCTGATGTGATGGATTGGATTTCATTAAGTTGATTCCAATACATTTCTTGGTACAAATTATATGGTACTTAAATCAAAGTTCTTTTTGTTAATATGATAACTAATGTATGGCGTCCATATACTTTACTTTCATATATCGGGGACCGCCTGTGAAGGAGTTTGGTAAGTAAACCTTGCCCGGCACGAAACCTTCACCTCGTATCGTCTCATTGTTAGCGATGGCGACACTTCTTTGCACTTCTTCGATAGGTGCAGTTCTAAACGCTGTAGCGGAGCTTTGGTTTTGTAAACTATTCATATAACGCAAGCGTTCCTCGGATATTCTGCAATACATATCCACCAGCCACTCTTTTAAATTCTAAATCTTTATATTGACCAATAAGAATTGAAATTTTACTAAGTTGAGCCGTTTTGTTCCTATTTTGCTTGTTATATACTTTACTTTCGTATATTGTGGACATGTAAGCCAATGTTGATACAACTTTTATGGTACTTAAATCAAAGTTCTTTATGTATAAGATATGCTATATACCTAATCTGTTGACTAATGCGATGGTGTCCATATACTTTACTTTCGTATATTGTGGACATGTAAGCCAATGTTGATACAACTTTTATGGTACTTAAATCAAAGTTCTTTATGTATAAGATATGCTATATACCTAATCTGTTGACTAATGCGATGGTGTCCATATACTTTACTTTCGTATATTGTGGACATGTAAGCCAATGTTGATACAACTTTTATGGTACTTAAATCAAAGTTCTTTATGTATAAGATATGTTATTATACCTAATCTGTTGACTAATGCGATGGTGTCCATATACTTTACTTTCGTATATTGTGGACATGTAAATCAATGTTGATACAACTTCTATTGTACCTTAATCAAAGTTCTTTATGTAAAAGACATGCTATGTACCTAATCTGTTGACTAATGCGATGGTGTCCATATACTTTACTTTCGTATATTGTGGACATGTAAGTCAATGTTGATACAAATTGCATAGTACTTAAATCAAAGTTCTTTATGTACAAGATATGTTATTATACCTAATCTGTGTCCATATACCTACTATACTTTTGTATATTGTATACACGAAGCCAAATTATGTTATTTTTATTTAATCTGTTAACTAATGCGATGGCTGGATATATAAACCAGCCATTATTCTGAAACTCTGCCTAACACATTTTAATATGAATCAACTTATTTTCTGTTTTGTCCCAGTTTTTAGAATACCAACCGCCACTGACTTCGGGATATAGCCCATCTTTCATTCTTCATTCTGTGCGGTCATCCTTTACACTGCGACGTTCATCATCTCTCTATACAAACACACCATTCTACATGTCTCGCTCTTTCACACCAATCTCCACTCCACAGGCAGCCACTCCATCGCTCAGTAGTACATTAATTCTAAGAACGCTTCACTCTAACCTCTCGTGCCATGTCGTCACCTTTCGCTTCCCCAACCAACAGCTCATCATCCAGTGCATTTAACCAACCAACGCACCACTCACACGGCCTTTGCGACCTCTCTCTCTCCAGTCTCCATTCATCGGTCGTCCGTTCATCGCCCAGTACATGCGCCCAGCGAACATCCCACTCTCCCGTCCTCCATTCCGTGTGGTGTCGGTCGTCGCCTCACTAATTAGCAATCCATTAGCCAATACATTCATCCGACAAACGCTTCAATCACACATCCCTTGCCTGCGCCACCGATCCCCACTTCACCGGTAGATCAGATTCACACTCCCGAGTACATCCATCCTACGAATGTTCTACCCACACCTCCGCCGCCTTCGGCCACCCTTATCCATTCACTGACGATTAGAGTTCGCCATTCCAACGACGCCTTCACACAAATATACATCGCCCAGCATAAACCCCCAACTCAGTAAACATTTAGCGAAACTTCACCTAATGATTAATGTTTGATGGAGTCAAAACATTTCCAAGATATGCACAATATCGCTATCGCATATTTAACTATAGTCCTGTAGTAAGTGTAATGTATGCCGAGGTGTAAAATAAATAATATTAAGCTAAAAAAAAACGCAAGGCAATAGCCATGTCGACATTTGATACTTAAAACTACTTAAATCTATACTGCCAACCGAAACAATAGAGGTGAAAAATTTTACTTTTCAGGTAGCTGCTCTTATTGATGGACACCATTCATGGACTTTGCACTACTTTTTCCTAATCAGCTGATCTATTATAATATTTTTCGCGTGCGGTTTACCGTTTATCAATCGATCTTTATGCACAAGGATTTTGATACTTTTACTGTTGCGAACGCGGCCAAGGGCAACGTATAATTGCCCGTGGCTGAACACATCGGACCTCAAATCTACGCCTACCCTGCTAATGGTCTGACCCTGGCTCTTGTGTACGGTCATGGCGTAGCAATTTTGTAAAGGAAATTGACGCCGCAACATTTCCAACGGACTTCTTGGATCTATGGGGGCCTTGAACAATATTCGCGGGATCAAATATTCTTCAGAGCCCCCCGGTTTACGCACGGCAATCAAACGCGGGGAAACCCTCACGATGATCACCTTGGTGCCGTTCACCAAGCCGTCCGCGAAGCTGAGGTTGCGTGTGATCATACACAAGGCACTTTCTTTTAAATGCAAGTCGTGGTCGGGTACACCTTGCGGTTGTATCCTATTCAATGTGTCAGGGCCCAAAAATATTTCATCTGGATTCTCACAATCCACTCTATCGTTAGAATAAAAATGTAACAATTGGCCGGGTAATCTACTTAAAATGATGTTATTAATCTCTCGGGCTGCGTCGTTGCGTGTAGTTAATATAGCCCTATGTGCGCATACATCGGAATCATCGATCACATCAGCCGGAAACACAAAGTCTATCAATTGATCAAGTTCCGTCACGAATGGTATGGAACTTAGATCGATTAAATCCCTTGCATTTCTGTCTGTAGAAGATGGTAAAGAGGGCAATTGATTTGAACCTAATTTCAACAAAAAGGTTGCAAAGTCAACGTCCTCTTTACTTCTCTGCGATGTCATCAGTGAAAACGATTTCAGTTTTTGCCACATAGGCGACGATTTCAATGAAGCATAAAATATGTCACTATGGTTATTCGCGAATGGTACTACCGGTGGGATTTGTCGGAAATCCCCCGCAAAAATAATTACTTTCCCGCCAAAAATCACGTCTGACTGCATTAAATCACGCAAAGACCTATCGAGCAAATGGATGTAATACTTATGGGCCATAGGCGCTTCGTCGTAAATGATTACTTTCGAATTGCTAATCAGCTGAGCTCTTTGAGATCCGTTCGTGATACCCCAGTAACCGAGGTCGTCCACAGTATTTAACGGCAATTTAAACATTGTATGAGCGGTTGTACCGCCTTCATAGTTCTGCGCAGCGATGGCAGAGGTAGCTGTGCACAACACGACACCTTTTAAATCCGCGCGCACGTGAGCAGCTATGACATTTAACAATAAAGTTTTACCAGTGCCAGCGGGGCCATCTATAAAAATAGCTGTGTCACGTGAAGTGCCGCCCATGCACAAATTGTGAACGTAATCATAAATAACTCGCTGCTCAGAAGATAACTTCGGTAGCCACTCCGCGACGAAACTTTGCAACGAACTAAAACTATAACCCACGAGTTCCCGGCCTAACTCGGTGGTGTCGTCTACTACCGCCGGTAAACCGCATTGCTCGACAGAAGACCCGTGCTTCTGGAGCATTCTGTTGATTTCGATCAACCCTAAAGTTACAGCTCTATCAATGTTGTTCGGTAACCTATTCAAGAAATCCTCACACAATTGATTTTTAAAAGTGCCCCAAAGTGAAGCTACTGGGGCACTATTCAAAGCCAGAAGTACGAAAAACCTACGAAGGCGTGGTCCTGTGAAAAAAGTAGAGGCTTCCTTCATAGCCGTTTCGTACTCGACTTCGTCGTCCGCGAGACCTACGAACTTAGCAGCATCCTGAAAAGTGTTGCAATTCGGACCACCCAGATTTAATAGATCCCCGTAACTGCGACAGGGGTAAGAATTTAACAATAATCTAAGATAAAATTGTTCACCTCTATTGGGCGCGACCCAAAATAGACGCGCCACGAGCTCACCCCGTTGCCGCTTCGTAACGAATTTACCGTTCGAGGTCGGGAAAGATATCGATTTTGGCTGTTTATTATGAATTAAATATTTCTCAAAAAAATCTAAATAACTAAGCCGATCGAATTCGTCACCAACGGGGCGGTTAAAATATGTGATCAAATCGGAAGTATTACGCGTCGCGGCCTCTTCTTCAGCGCCGGGCTTGAAATAAACCGACTGCTGGTTGTCTAAGTGGACCGCTAACTGTTTCACAGTCGGTTCCCGAGCGGTTACGTCAAATTCCATAGTTCTCCAGGCGGCGTCACTGGAGCCTATGTAACGTTTAGTCACGTACTGTTCAATTTCATTATTTTTATGACTGTCGGCTACAACGGCGACGCGCGATTCGTCCGGACCCTTAGTCATATATTTGAACAGATACTTGACTATGGTGCGTTGTGAAGCAACTTCTAGGTTTATATGAGCATCGTATTTGAGCAGAAGAGCGGCATTATAGGGGACGACCCAAAGATCGTTAACGGTCACGTCGCGATTACGATGCTTGATGGTGCCGGTGTTGTTGGCGTCGCGACGCAAGTTAACGAATCCTCTGTCGTCGCAAAAAGTAGTATCAGTCGCGCGTTTTGGAAAAAATTTCGAACATTTACTTTTGACACTGTCCCAGCAAGGTAAATTGGTTCTGTGCGGTGGGCCGCAGGGACCGTGGATCATGTGATCCAACACCGCCTTCCTCAATTTGCCTTGAGCCTCTGTGGCAGCAGGAATATCGGCTCTAACAAATTTATCGATATCTACGTTTTGAACGGGGCCGCCTCCGTGTATCCGTATGCAGATGTGAGCGTGCGGTAGTCCGCGTTTTTGAAACTCGATAACGTGCATCATATAATCTAGTTTACCAAACCAATGCCCGGATCTGATGTCTCTTAAAAGCTGTGTAAGTCTTAAATTAAATGCTCGGACACAAATGAGAGGGTTTACTCTTTGGCCTCGTGGGATGGACTGTTGTATTTCCGGCCATTTAGGGTTACATGTGAATGTTAAAAAATATGTCGGTGTACCTAATCTGTTGACTAATGCGATGGCGTCCATATACTTTACTTTCATATATCGGGGACCGCCTGTGAAGGAATTTGGTAAGTAAACCTTGCCCGGCACGAAACCTTCACCTTGTATCGTCTCATCGTTAGCGATGGCGACACTTCTTCGCACTTCTTCGACAGGTGCAGTTCTAAACGCTGTAGCGGAGCTTTGGTTTTGTAAACTATTCATATAACGCAAGCGTTCCTCGGATATTCTGCAATACATATCCACCAGCCACTCTTCTGAGAGCCTACCTATTTCCGAAAATCGACGTTCCGATAACAACAAACACCTAACATATTTAACCTGAGTCAGCTTATTTCCCATTTTGTCCGGCTTGTCTGGATACCAACCGCCGTTGCCTTCTGGATATAATAACGGGTATTGAAAACTTTCGTATAAATCGTGCATGATATCTACAGTATGAGGTTTTTTATCGCCCACTTTCCACACGGCAATACAACGACGCGAAAAGGGTTCCCTCTCTGTACTAATAATGGCCGCTATTTCATTCCCTATGGGTAAGTCCCCTAAAATATTGCCGTGGGTCGCGCGTGTGGTTCTTTCAAATTTAATAAAAGCGTCGTCTGAGGGTTCTTGGCTGAGCAACTTGAAACACTTTATGAACGGGTTCACCTCGTGCAGAAAACGCGATATACTACGAGTTACTGTAGTATCAAGACTTCTACCGAGGGCCCGTTGCTCGCGTTCATTCGGGTCGTTAATATACGATATTAAATTGTTTTCTGTTTTATCGTAGGCCAAATCAAATACGCGGTGATAAATACGACCCTGAATCTTCAGAAAGGACAATCCGGCTGGTTGTTGATACCCGTGGGATACTCCGAGAGCGCTGAAGGAGAAGAGATTGTTGTACGCTCGCGGTCTGTTAACAAAGGAGGGCGACGAATAAAAAGCCTCTGTTAAGGGTGCAAAGTTCTGAACGTTGTACGAATTCGATCCGCAACACCATTTTACGCGACCGCGTTCCTCTTGAAATAAACGCGCGCGACAGTGAGGACATACGAAGGTATCGGGGGACAGCAAAGACGGTTTTTTTAAACAAAATGGTGTTAATTCATCTAATTCTAAATCTCTATATTGACCAATAAGAACTGAAATTTTACTGATTTGAGCCGCTTTGTTCCTATTTTGTTTATTATACCGATCTACCGCGTTTTTATTTACGTCGGGGTGTTGCCCGGAATATCTGCGTACCGCGTCGCGATGCACATCTGGGTTATTAATAGTATAATTTCGAACGGCGTCGCGATTTACATCCGGGTGTTTTTGAGTATAATTCTTAACTGCGTCGCGATTAACATCCGGGTTTTTTTGAGTATAGGTCTTGACGGCGTCGCGATTAACCTCCGGGTTTTTTTGAGTATAAGTCTTAACGGCGTTGCGATTAACTTCTGGTTTATTTTGAGCATACTTTCTAACGGCGTCGCGTTTAACGTGTGGATTGTTAACATTGTATTTC
The DNA here is from genome assembly GCA_963921915.1 of Hyposoter dolosus. Lineage (NCBI taxonomy): Eukaryota > Metazoa > Arthropoda > Insecta > Hymenoptera > Ichneumonidae > Hyposoter > Hyposoter dolosus. The sequence continues at coordinate 21,054 of CAWUHH010000458.1, forward strand.
AAAACTGCTTCCAGGTGTGCATTTTGTTTTGTCGGTTTCACGCCACGTTTGACTTTTTTGGGTCGGCCCTTCTTAACTTGCGGTTCCTCAACTTGATCTACCGGCAATTTAGAAAACATGTTACTAAGGCGAACAACTGGTACCAAAACTTCTAATTTGAAATCGGCAACGCGATTTACTACAACCACAGGTTTTTGTACTGTTAGTCTAGGGTCTCTTTGATGCGGAAATGGAACTGAATTAGCTGTGGTCGCAGTCCTATTGCGGTTACCGAACACAGAAAAATTAGTATTTATCACGGATATTTTGTGAATTGAATACTGAGTCCCATCGTTAACGTGCCGGGCGAATAATAATTTTGCCAGGGTACTCAGACTATTGCATTTAAACAAACGCGCTCGACCGAATTCGTTGGCTGAAGGCCTGCCGTGAACATCTACAGCGTGACTATTGAACAGAAAGAAATTATTAAGGTGCCTCCAGAATGACACGGTGTACGATTGACCGGTGAATATAATGCTATCCGTGATATCATTATATTCCGCGCCGTTAAGAATCTGGCCTAACATTATTCGCAAACTCAATAATTTAGCATCCCTATCCTCCGGGCACGCTGGAAATAAACCGTTATTTAACCAGTTGTCGCTCAAAGGTTCAACTACAGCCAAACAATCCCCGACGCGAATCTCGGTCGGCAGTTCTTCCGGATTCAAAAAGATTTGACCCTCCGGAAGCGAGGGTTTTAAGGCAGAGTAGAGAGAGTCTCCACTCTGTAAGATGGTGTCGATATCTTCAGTCGTGAAGATATCTCTCTCCTTATGTACGGAGTACGCGGCCGCGCATGCCGACATGGCTACGCACTGAGCGTTGTTACCTGAGTATTTGGTATCCCCCTGATGGGAGGTACCTAAAACAAAGAAAATACCTATTTGTATCTAAACAGTCTATAATTCGTTAAAGATAACTCAAGTCAACGGCTTAGAGGGAATAAAATACCTGCTCGGCTGTGCGTTTTTTATTTATATACCTATACACCGACCTACCAAAAAAATACATATCCTTCTGTATAGTGTAGTTACGTTAAAACTTTCGTTAAGAAAATCCTAAAACACAAACACCCCCTGTGTATTGAGCTCCCCTGTTAGTAGGTACAAACATGTTTATCGTTGCCAGTTTCGTAACCGCATCATTTAGTCGGCATAGTGACCAATATAGTTAAATAGCTATTATTCAGGTACACGCAGATACAGAGTCACAAGTCTCGCTCCAATAACAGTTAAGTACCTATATTGACACATTATGTGAGGTACCTAATCAAATCTAAAAAACTAAATTATTTAGCTAACTACAATACTTATTTTCCGTAAGAAACTTCACAGTGGTTATTCGACACAAAAAAATGCAAACAAAAACAAAAAGCGGCGCGCGCGCGCACAGAGTCCGTGGGTGGTTACGCCCATGGGTAGGAGGGTGTACCTACCTACTTTATAAACATTTACAACAAAAAAAGTATAAAATATTTAGAAAATGTAAATGTGAATATCACACACAAAATATATTTAGGTACCTACTTTCCTAATTATTATTAATATATAATAATACAAACAACAATATTATAATATGTTACAAAAAGTAAGATCAAAGGTCATGACTTTGTAGGTCTGCTTACCATCAGGTGGATACCAAGTCTTATACCGTGCTCTATAAAAACAAAGGTAGGTTAGTATCTTGCTCATGCTGTGTCATTCTGATGACGCGTCGGTGTCCGCTGGCCAGCGAGAACGGCGACGCGCGGCGCGCGCAGCCGCGTAGGTATAGTTGTTACAAACAAAAACGCTACCTATAACTACATGCATATTGATTGACCCATCAGCGTGTGGTCTTTATAATATTTAGCAAGTCGACCCCATTCTTGGATTTTGTAGGTCTGCTTACCATGAGGTAGACTTAAAATAGCATGGGTAGCTATTTCATATATGAAGCGAGGCAACCCCCTAAGCAACCGTGTCCGATGGGCAGGCACGACCCACTTGGCTCCCCCTATAAACGCATATGAAAGTACACAACATGCACTATTATAAAATTACAATGCATGCCGATTCACACAATATTTGCTCACATCAATCACCTTTCCAAAAAATCTACCTACCTATAAAAATAAAGGTAGGTTAGTATCTTGCTCATGCTGTGTCACGCTGAGGACGCGTCGGCGTCCGCGGGCCAGCTCGGGCGGCGACGACGCGCGCGCAGCCGCGTATAATTGTTACAAACAAAAACGCTACCTAGGTACTGTAGGTGTAACTACATGATATTTTATGGTGATACCTAAATACATTAAAAAATAACTCACCCGAAGCGGCGCACTGGAGCGCTTCTCTCTGCATGCTGGTCACGGGGGCGGTCGGCTGGGTCATCTCGTCTCTGTCGGAAAATAAATATATTGTAAATTCACATTCATAACATTTCATTGCTCGCACTCTTAACACAAAAATAGCATGTCAACGTAATCGAGACGAAAACAATGGAAACGGGCAGCTTGCAACTGAAGGTCCACGAGGCAGCACCACGCCCAGTAGGTATCGACTTCTGAAAATCACTTTAAAATACTATAAATATCACTAATTAAAGGCACATCTAAACTGACTTTCTTGTACACATAATACAACATTAGAAACGTAAGTATTGAAGAAAAAAAAACTGTTAGAAAAATGAATTAAAACAATTACCAAACATGGACCTACCTGTAATGAGTTGGAATGGTTAATGAGGCCCGGCCGGCGGCGCAAGCGACTCCCCGTGCGAGCGGGGCGCGGGGTTCGCCTCGTGCTACGCGGTGAGAGTGATGCGAGCTTAGGGTTGGCAACTATGATGTCTTTTTAAATACGCAAACATAATGTACCGTTATAAAATAAACTTTTAATTAAATTTGAGATTTATACAAATAAATATACCTATAAACAAATAAATCGTTAATCAACCATATTATGAGTGTTTTTGTTTTACGCATTACAGTTTGATTGAAAATTTGAGGCCTTTTTGAGTAGGTAATAAGACTCAATAAGTTTTCATGAATACTCATACTTTATTTTATGATTTTATGAAAACATTTATAAATAAAGTATATAATACGTTATATTATAAGATAAATTTGCGTTGGTATCGATAGGTAGGTAGATGCTACTATCATTGTGGTTGGCAGCCCTAATCTGGTTACCGTTTTTTCCTTCTTTTCAAAATTTGCACACGGTAGGTATGAGAAAGAGCGGAGGCCCGGGTGGGGTGCGGGGATGGTGGCGCGCGGGGGTGGGTATGTACTTGCGTGGACTTTGGACACGATTACTTGCGTTGTACCTACTTTGACATTTTGACCTTGAATTAGAATAAAATTTTAGATTTTTAGATATACCTAATATTTTTAACCAACAATGTATTGATCGATTCCATTCTTGGGCTTTGTAGGTCTGCTTACCATCAGGTTGATACAAAGTCACATGCCGTGATCGAGGTGGTAGGTACCTAGTCCCCTGTCTTGGTGCGGTTATATAATATTGTTAACCAACAATGTATTGATCGATCCCATTCTTGGGCTTTGTAAGTCTGCTTACCATCAGGTTGATACAAAGTAACATGCCGTGATCGAGGTGGTAGTTTCTTGTCTTGGTGCGGTTACGAAACGGGCGACTGATTTGACGATGAAGCAGTGAGAATATTAAAATAGACTCGTAATGCAAGTAGGTAGGTCTAGGTACGTCTTTGCCCATTTGGTAACCGCATTATTTAGCCGGCATAGTGGGAGCGATGAATATTGTTAAACACAACAATGTATTGATCGATCCCATTCTTCGGCTTTGTAGGTCTGCTTACCATCAGGTAGATACAAAGTCGCATGCCGTGAAATAGACTCGTAATGGCTTTGTAGGTCTGCTTACCATCAGGTAGATACAAGCAAGGGGTGACAACGCCATACAATTCTGCCTACAATAAATGTCCTCAGATAATTTCTTTCTTAAACGTCAGAAAGTAAATTATTTAATTTGAAATTGAATCCCTATGTTTATACAAATTGGGTTAAATTTAAAATGAATGTTCTATTACTATATTTATTTCGCTCACACCCAAGGGACAGAGAGAGATACAACTATAGACACGCATGCTTATCTTAGGTAATTAACCTATTAGGTGTTGCCAATTGTGCAAATCAAATTACAATTTTTTAACTCGACCCCATTACTTGGCTTTGTAGATCTGCTTACCATCAGGTAGATACAAAGTCGCATGCCGTGAAATAGACTCATAATGGCTTTGTAGGTCTGCTTACCATCAGGTAGATACAAAGTCACATGCCATGGCATCTAGGTGGTAGTTTCCTATCTTGGTGCGGTTACGAAACTGGCGACTGATTTGACAATGAAACAGTGAGTAGGATATTTAAAAAAAAAGTGTAATGCAAGTAAGTAGGTAGGTACGACTTTGCCCATTTGGTAACCGCATTATTTAGCCGGCATAGTGGGAGCGATGAATATTGTTAACACAACAATGTATTGATCGATCCCATTTTTCGGCTTTGTAGGTCTGCTTACCATCAGGTAGATACAAAGTCGCATGCCGTGAAATAGACTCATAATGGCTTTGTAGGTCTGCTTACCATCAGGTAGATACAAAGTCACATGCCATGGCATCTAGGTGGTAGTTTCCTGTCTTGGTGCGGTTACGAAACGGGCGACTGATTTGACAATGAAACAGTGAGTAGGATATTTAAAAAAAAAGTGTAATGCAAGTAAGTAGGTAGGTACGACTTTGCCCATTTGGTAACCGCATTATTTAGCCGGCATAGTGGGAGCGATGAATATTGTTAACACAACAATGTATTGATCGATCCCATTTTTCGGCTTTGTAGGTCTGCTTACCATCAGGTAGATACAAAGTCGCATGCCGTGAAATAGACTCATAATGGCTTTGTAGGTCTGCTTACCATCAGGTAGATACAAAGTCACGTGCCATGGCATCTAGGTGGTAGTTTCCTGTCTTGGTGCGGTTACGAAACGGGCGACTGATTTGACAATGAAACAGTGAGTAGGATATTTAAAAAAAAAGTGTAATGCAAGTAAGTAGGTAGGTACGACTTTGCCCATTTTATAACCGCATCATTTAGCCGGCATAGTGGGAGCGATGAATATTGTTAACCAACATTATATTGATCGATCCCATTGTTGGGTTTTGCAGGTTTGCTTACCATCAGGGAGATACAAAGTCACATGCCCCGTCCCAGATCCCATTCTTAGGGTTTATAGGTCTGCTTACCACCAGGTAGATACAAAGTCACATGAGGTGCTCCAATAAAAAAAAGTATTTAAAATCTACGGTTTAGCTAATATTGTTGATAATATTATCTTCAAGGCCTTTTTCTATCTAACGGAACATTATGCTAATTAATATCTATCTATACATATAAGAGCGAGAGGAAGCCTGTCTGTCTAAGTTGTTTGGTTCTACTTCAATGATTAATCATCATCACATAAGGCAATGCGAGTAAAATTATGATATCCTAGATATTATTATTAAGTACTTATATTTAGATCCTAAATAGGTAAAGGCTGTACGTTAAAAACAAGTAGGTGATGATGTCACCGGGCGCGCTCCAAAGCATAAGCGAAGTCTTTGATGCTTGCCGCGATGCAGGTGTGCGCGGTACAAACAACACCGACAACGGTGCCGCTTGTTCAAACAAGTTACCGACGAACGTTTTGAGTTCGCCCGCGGACCAATAGGAATCGTTTGTCGTAATCGAAAATGATTGTAATTGGTCAGGGGGCGGCTTTTATTTAAATTCTAAATCACACCATTATCACACCTGTTTTGCAGCTAGTATTATAGGTACTAACCTAGTGCCTAGGTATCTACTCTTTTAAACTATTGTACCTGTGTAGGTACACATAATAATATACTATAGGTAGGTGTATATCTAAACAAAAGTATTGTTAAGTATTACCTAGGTATTGAACAAAGTCGCATCGGTCGTATCTCTCTGGGGTGCGATTTTTGAATGTCAGCAGATGACTAAATACCCAACGGTTTTAGTGCGTTTTTCACCTTTAGGCAATTTAAACTATGATAGAATAACGCATATAGATAGGTATATTATATTTACCCTACCACCCATACAAATATATGTATGGGTGGTAGGGAGTTATATTATGGTTTTAGTCTGTGGGCTCATCGGCTTTTACGAGACAACTGCAACGATTCTTGTTGAGGTAATAGTCTTCTTTCAGGGTGCGGTCACGAAACAGACAGTCGAATTAAAGATAAACCAAGTCATTCAAAGATTCTCCTGCTCAAGCCCTACAATTTCGCCCCGATGAGTTTTTCGTTATCTGTTGCAGTTTTTGAGAAAAAAAATAAAATGTGTTTTTTTTTCAAAAATTCTTCAGAGTCCATGAAAAAAAAAATTGTCAAATAAAAAATCCTATCAGATTCTCCTGCTCAAGCCCTACAATTTCGCCCCGATTAGTTTTTTCGCTATCTGTCACCGATTTCGAGAAAAAAAAAAAGTGTTTTTTTCGAGAAAAAAACTTAAACTCAAATCCTGAAAAAAAAATTATTTTCGGATAGTCCTGCTTCATACGAACATTGCCGTGTATGGAGACCCCCATGCTATCTCGTACTTTCTTTAAGAAAAAAAATTCCTGAAAAAAAAAGTTTCAGTTTTCAGGATTTTTATAATTTTGTAGGATTCTTCACTAACACCTCTTCAAAAAGTTCTAACATTATAATGCTGTCAGACGCATACTTTTCCCGCAATAAGTCCGTGATACTTTTTATCCCGAGAAAAAAAGTTGACTTTTTGGTCACTTTTTTTTTCAGATTCGGATTTGCCTGGTCACCCTGATCAATAATCGCTGTGATACCTGGGGGGGTACATAGTGACTTTTCGATATTCGAGGGCATATCTCCGTGCGCCAGTGGAAATTTGGCATTTTCGGATTTTTCCCCCAGTCATTGGACCATCTACAGCCCCCCCCCAAAATTTCGTTTCTCTAACCCTACTCCTTCTGGGAGAACAATTCTGTCAATACGTGAGTGAGTGAGTCAGTCAGTACCTCGATGATTTTTCCCGATTACCCGAAAAATTTCCCGATTACCCGAAAAATCCGAAAAATATGGGAAAAAAAAAATGTCCTTTTCCTGAAAAAAAAATTCTATCGGATTCTCCTAATTAAAAGATTCAAATAGTTGTATGGACATTTTTCGCTATCTGTCACCGATTTCGAGAAAAAAAATAAAAACAAAATTTTTCGGGAAAAAAACTGAAACAGGAATCCTGAAAAAAAAATTATTTTCGAATAGTCCTGCTTCATACGAACATTGCCGTGTATGGAGACCCCCATGCTATCTCGTACTTTCTTTAAGAAAAAAAAATCCTGAAAAAAAAAGTTTCAGTTTTCAGGATTTTTATAATTTTATAGGATTCTTTACTAACACCTCTTCAAAATGTTCTAACATTATAAAGCTGTCCGAAGCATACTTTTCCCGCAATAAGTCCGTGATACTTTTTATCCCGAGAAAAAAAGTTGACATTTTGGTCACTTTTTTTTTCAGATTCGGATTTGCCTGGTCACCCTGATCAATAATCGCTGTGATACCTGGGGGGGTACATAGTGACTTTTTGATATTCGAGGGCATATCTCCGAGCGCCAGTGGAAATTTGGCATTTTCGGATTTTTCCCCCAGTCATTGGACCATCTATAGCCTCCCCCCAAAATTTCGTTTCTCTAACCCTACTCCTTCGGAGAACAATTCTGTCAATACGTGAGTGAGTGAGTGAGTCAGTGGTAAGTCCAGCTTTATATAGTATAACTAGGGGGTGGGGTGCGGCCCGCCGGCCGCTTCGCTCGACGACTCGAATTACGGATGTGCGAAACGGTTCGAAGCGATCCGCTCCGCGGCTCGCTTCTTCACCGTTCCGCCCATCCGCAATTCGAGTCGTCGAACGAAGCTGCCGCGTAATGGGTGGAAAGGGCGGCTGGGTGAAAGCCCTTTTAGTTGGTTAGCCGACTGGGTACTGGTCGCCGGCTCGCTTCGCTCTACGACTCGAATTGCAGATGTGCGAAACGGTTTGAAGCGATCCGTCTCGCTTCGCTCGACGGCTCGCTTCTTCACCGTTCCGCCCATCTGCAATTCGAGTCGTCGAACGAAGCGGCCGCGTAATGCGTGGTTAGCCGACTGGGTACTGTTCGCCGGCTCGCTTCGCTCGACGACTCGAAGTACAGATGTGGAAACGGTTCGAAGCGATCCGTCTCGCTTCGCTCGACGGCTCGTTTCTAACCGTTTCGCACATCTGTACTTCGAGTCGTCGAGCGAAGCGGCCGCGTAACGTGTAGTTAGCCCTCTGATAACAAAAGGTTATTGGCAAGTCAGTCAATGTACCGCGATGGCTATATCTGGATGATCGTATTCCATACAAATTCTGAAAAAAAAAAAAATTGCAGTTTTCAGGAAAAAAAAAATGCTATCGGATAGTCCTGCTTCATACGAACATTGCCGTGTATGGAGACCCCCATGCTATCTCGTACTTTCTTTAAGAAAAAAAATTCCTGAAAAAAAAAAAAATTTTTTCAGGATTTTTATAATTTTGTTCGATTTCTCGCTAAATTCTCTTCCAAAAGTTGTATGGGCACGAAACTGTACGACGCATACTTTTCGAGAAATAAGTCGAAATAAAGAAAAAAAAAAAAATGTTAAAAAAATTTGCGATTTTTGAAAAAAAAAAAAGCTATCCTTGTCGTCCTTGATCAGCTTAACATTTTTGCTCATACATTGACCCCCCGTAAGTGGCACCGTTTTTGAGATAAAATCGATCAAAAATATTTTTTTTGATTTTCGCAAAAAAAAAAATTTCTTCAATATGGCTTGAACCACACCTACAATTCACCCATACAACACCATGGGTGCCGGCGCACCGTTTTCGAGAAAAAAAGACATGACACTGTTTTTTTTTGAAAAAAAAAGTTGCGATTTTTGAAAAAAAAAAAAAAAATCTGAACTTGCCTCGTCATGCCCAACAACTTTGCCGGTGGCACCCTCATATATTCCCAAAACTGGGGCAATGCCGAGGGCATATCTCCGAGCGCCAGTGGAAATTTGGCATTTTCGGATTTTTCCCCCAGTCGATCTCCCGTCTAATATACTTATGGAAAGTTTCACCCCCCCACCCCTACTCCTTCTGGGAGAACAATTCTGTCAATGAGTCAGTGAGTGAGTGAGTCAGTGGTAAGTCCAGCTTTATATAGTATAACTAGGGGGTGGGGTGCGGCCCGCCGGCCGCTTCGCTCGACGACTCGAATTACGGATGTGCGAAACGGTTCGAAGCGATCCGCTCCGCGGCTCGCTTCTTCACCGTTCCGCCCATCCGCAATTCGAGTCGTCGAACGAAGCTGCCGCGTAATGGGTGTAAAGGCGGCTGGGTGAAAGTTGTTTTGGGTAAAAGTTTTTTTTGGGTACTGGTCGCCGGCTCGCTTCGCTCAACGACTCGAATTGCAGATGTGCGAAACGGTTTGAAGCGATCCGTCTCGCTTCGCTCGACGGCTCGCTTCTTCACCGTTCCGCCCATCTGCAATTCGAGTCGTCGAACGAAGCGGCCGCGTAATGCGTGGTTAGCCGACTGGGTACTGTTCGCCGGCTCGCTTCGCTCGACGACTCGAAGTACAGATGTGGAAACGGTTCGAAGCGATCCGTCTCGCTTCGCTCGACGGCTCGTTTCTAACCGTTTCGCACATCTGTACTTCGAGTCGTCGAGCGAAGCGGCCGCGTAACGTGTAGTTAGCCCTCTGGGTACAAAAGTTGACTCGATGATTTTTCCCGATTACCCGAAAAAATTCCCGATTACCCGAAAAACTCGAAAAATTCGGGAAAAAAAAATTGTCCTTTTTCTGAAAAAAAAATTCTATCGGATTCTCCTAATTAAAATATTCAAATAATTGTATGGACATTTTTCGCTATCTGTCACCGTTTTTGAGAAAAAAAATAAAAACAAAATTTTTAGGGAAAAAAACTGAAACAGGAATCTGAAAAAAAAATTATTTTCGGATAGTCCTGCTTCATACGAACATTGCCGTGTATGGAGACCCCTATGCTATCTCGTACTTTCTTTAAGAAAAAAAATTCCTGAAAAAAAAAGTTTCAGTTTTCAGGATTTTTATATTTTTTTCAGATTCTTTTTTAAAACCTCTTCAAAAAGTTCTAACATGACATAGGTGTCCGACGCATACTTTTCGAGAAAACAGCGCATGACACACAATGTCATCTTCCAAAAAATTGTCATTTTTGTCATTTTTTTTTTTTGGTCCGGACTTGCCTCGTCACCCTGATCAAAATGAGCTATGATACCATGGGGGGTACATAGAGACTTTTTGCTATTCGAGGGCATATCTCCGAGCGCCAGTGGAAATTTGGCATTTTCGGATTTTTCCCCCAGTCGATCTCCCCTCTAATATACTTCTGGAAAGTTTCACCCCCCCACCGCCACTCCTTCTGGGAGAACAATTCTGTCAATGAATCAGTCAGTCAGTGAGTCAGTGGTAAGTCCAGCTATATATAATATAACTAGGGGGTGGGGTGCGGCCCGCCGGCCGCTTCGCTCGACGACTCGAATTACGGATGTGCGAAACGGTTCGAAGCGATCCGCTCCGCGGCTCGCTTCTTCACCGTTCCGCCCATCCGCAATTCGAGTCGTCGAACGAAGCTGCCGCGTAATGGGTGGTTGGGCCTTTTGGGTGGTTTAGTTTGGGAGACAAAGTTGTTTTGGGTACAGGTCGCCGGCTCGCTTCGCTCAACGACTCGAATTGCAGATGTGCGAAACGGTTTGAAGCGATCCGTCTCGCTTCGCTCGACGGCTCGCTTCTTCACCGTTCCGCCCATCTGCAATTCGAGTCGTCGAACGAAGCGGCCGCGTAATGCGTGGTTAGCCGACTGGGTACTGGTCGCCGGCTCGCTTCGCTCGACGACTCGAAGTACAGATGTGGAAACGGTTCGAAGCGATCCGTCTCGCTTCGCTCGACGGCTCGTTTCTAACCGTTTCGCACATCTGTACTTCGAGTCGTCGAGCGAAGCGGCCGCGTAACGTGTAGTTAGCCCTCTGGGTACAAAAGGTTATTGGCAAGTCAGTCAATGTACCGCGATGGCTATATCTGGATGATCGTATTCCATACAAATTCAGAAAAAAAAAATTGAAGTTTTCAGGAAAAAAAAAAATCTATGGGATTCTCCTAATTAAAAGATTCAAATAGTTGTATGGACATTTTTCGCTATCTGTCACCGATTTCGAGAAAAAAAATAAAATGTGTTTTTTTCGGAAAAAAAACTGAAACAGGAATCCTGAAAAAAAATTATTTTCGGATAGTCCTGCTTCATACCAACATTGCCGTGTATGGAGACCCCTATGCTATCTCGTACTTTCTTTAAGAAAAAAAATTCCTGAAAAAAAAAGTTTCAGTTTTCAGGATTTTTATAATTTTATAGGATTCTTCACTAAAACCCCTTCAAAATGTTCTAACATTATAATGCTGTCCGACGCATACTTTTCCCGCAATAAGTCCGTGATACTTTTTATCCCGAGAAAAAAAGTTGACTTTTTGGTCACTTTTTTTTTCAGATTCAGATTTGCCTGGTCACCCTGATCAATAATCGCTGTGATACCTGGGGGGGTACATAGAGACTTTTGATATTCGAGAGCATATCTCCGTGCGCCAGTGGAAATTTGGCATTTTCGGATTTTTCCCCCACTCGAACTCCTCTCTAATATACTTCTGGAAAGTTTCACCCCCCCACCCCCACTCCTTCTGGGAGAACAATTCTGTCAATGAGTGAGTGAGTCAGTCAGTGAGTGAGTGAGTGGTAAGTCCAGCTTTATATAATATAACTAGGGGGGTGGGGTGCGGCCCGCCGGCCGCTTCGCTCGACGACTCGAATTACGGATGTGCGAAACGGTTCGAAGGTATCCGTCTCGCTTCGCTCGACGGCTCCCTTCTTCACCGTTCCGCCCATCCGCAATTCGAGTCGTCGAACGAAGCTGCCGCGTAATGGGTGG
>CAWUHH010000459.1:0-12216 GCA_963921915.1 Hyposoter dolosus
AGGAAAATATAAATAAAAATAAAAAATAAATACCATCACGGGTGCCAATTTGGCTCCCGAGAACCGTTTAAACGGCCTCAGGGTCCCAGCCGAGGGATTAACCCGATCCTCATTCCGCCGATGGTATTCGGAAGGCAACACCTAACAAGTGGCGAGCTTGTTGCGGTGTTTATGATGAAATAGCCTCGTTGTATAAAGCGGTCACCCATCCCAGGCCGGTCTTGTTGTCATCTGCTTAACCTTGCTATCAGTTGCGCAGTAACTTAACCACTAGGCTGGGGCCCGCTTTAGGAAAATATATGGTGTTTAAAATATTACTTAAAAAAATAAATATCATCACGGGTGCCTTACGGCGCATAACATGTTCTGCAAAATAGGGGGGTTAAGATGCTCATTGAATACATACATTTAATATTAATTATTAGTTGTCGATAATAATGTTGCTATCGTTTATATTACATCTTAATCGACTCTATTTAGAAACGTTTCTATAAAAAAAAGCCTCTTTACTTCTGTTTTATTCCTTAACTCTCATATTCATATGGAACAAAAGTGACAAACCAAATTTCCAATGGACGCAATGAAAAATATAGGCTATGACGCGTTCGTTTTGGGACAGAAACATGTTCACAACGATCACGATGTATATTTATGCGTTTTTTTTTAGACTTCGGCGGCAAAAGTGGCATTGTGATCTGCCACACTGATCACAATAACCGCGTTCCGTGCTTAGCATCGTTGCCACGGATCGCTGGTTTTTTTAGCCAAGGTCGTTTCACCGCGCGGAAATGTTAGCAATTCAAGTTACCATCAATCGTTCCGCGACCAGAAATTTTAACACGAAAAGTTTACTTTTTGACAGTTGGCTACTTTTTGACAGTTGTTTGTTTACATGTAAAAATATATCTACAAATTGGAATTTAATTAATTATTTTATATATTCATATCTGTTTTAGTTTTAAAAGTTCGATTAAACCTAAAAAATAAATATCGTGTAACTAAATTCAGCTTTGGTATGTTTAGTTTGAGGTTGTTAATTAAATTAATATTGTGATATATAAAATTATCGTATTTAAATAATAGTTAATTAAAAAATATTAATTTATTATATAATTATAAGGTAGTAATATTTTTAATTTCAATTATTTAATTCAAAATAGTGCTTCTTGTCAAAAAGTGGCATCAAAAATCAAAACCGATCGTTTCCGAGCTTCATTTTAGCATCGCTAAAAAAAATGACATGTCAGCACGAGAAACTGCCCGCGTTAGCTCTCGGAACGCAGAGAATGACCCCAGTCGATAGGTGAGGCGTTGTGAACATATTTTGACATTTGTGACAGTTGTTGTTGTTTTAAACGTCGCAGCCGTCTTATATTTTTAGGATCAAATTTATTGTATTTTAAATCGAAATGATTTTATAAAGATTTCGTAAATACAATTAGCGGATTGTACGATTTAACCTATATTTTACTTGACAAGTGACAGTTGACATATTCGTGATAACAATACGTTCGATTTGGGTAGTGGTAATTGTCAAAGTCAAAGTCAAAGTCAAAAATATTTATTTCATGTAAACCTTTACAGTGTTGTGGCATTGTGAGTGAAACTAACCAAAAAAAACGCAAGTTCGCATAATGTCATCATGATCATTGTGATCATGTTTCATTCCCAAAACGAACGGGCCCCAAGTATGACACTTCCAATTACAATCCATCGCTTCTCGCGATCTGTCAAAATATTTGTCGTTTCATAATTTTGGAGCAGAATTAAATTTGTTAAATTAAATTGGTATAAAAACGTTTCTGAATAGAGCGTTTTTTTTTTACTCTATGATGTGACTCGTTCAAACCGCAACAAATTTCAAAAATTAAGACCTACCTACCGTCCAACGTAAATTTCGCGTTATCGCACAGCATAAGCGCACGCTATCGTCAATAGGGAATATGCATGTTTTTTTTTTATTTCATTAATTGATAGAGTAACTATATTAGACCCTAACAACAAATATTAAACATTTTTTAAAGGGTAATAACACAAAAATAAAAGGGTTTAAACTTTATCTGCCACGACCGCAGTACAAAACGGTACATCACTCCACCGCCATTTTGTAACATCATTCGTGCTCAAAAACCATTTTAGTTTAAAGTTATTGCACCTCAAAAGTCAAATTATCGTAATAAAGGACAGAGAAAACAAGAAACTGTAGACTACAGAACACACGTTGACATTTGTTTTTGCACGAATGACGTCACATGCAGTGTTTGCTAATGTCGGAGCGTTTAGAAATGCGTTCCGTTTCTACAAAAAATAGATTTTTAAAATCATATTTATAAAAAAAATTGCCAATCAAAATAAAATAGATTACTGTAAATATGTTCAAAGACATAAAAGGAACATTATATATTAATATAATAATAATTAGCGTTACATGCATATTCCCTATTGCAGGTTGCTTGCATCTTGCGTAAAAACAAACAAAACTGTAGGGGTGGATCCAGAATTAAATTTTGGACGTAGGCCTAGGGCCTTTTGACAAACTTTTTAAAGGATTTTACGTAATAACTATTACAAAATAGTAAGAAAATATATATTACTTAAAAGCAATAAAAATGACTTAACCTGGGCCACTTATAAACGTTTTGAAAATTATATTTTGCTCTTGTAAAACTTCTTATAACTACCTCATAAAGCTTATGAGGTATATTTTATTATTATTTTGCCATGTTGAACTTGTAAGTAAATTCTTTCTTTTTTTTTAAAGAAATTACATTTATAACCGACCTCAAAAAACGAGGAGCTTCTATGTTTGACTGTTTTTTTATGAATGTTCATCAATTTCTCCGTCAATAGGGTATTTGACTTCTTTTTGAAACCCGTTTTATATGATTCTCCTTTACATAATAATCATTGATATTTCCAGGTGACGTCACCAGTCATCAACCAATCAAAGATGTTTTTGTTATAAATAAAATTGTATGAGACAATGTTCTTAGCAAACCATGGATTCACCGTGCGGGTGCCGGGTCCATCGCGTGGTTGAAAGGCAGGGGAATGAACTTCAGCGTTCCCGGACTTGAGACCGCGAAGTAGGTTTAAAGGCCTTTTGAACTCTCACCTGCACTGTGTTCACTACCCTCTCTACTCAACCAAATATTATATGATCCTGTTAGCGCCATCCTGAAAACACGCTCCATAAAAGTTCCGACGGCTGTTCTCGGAAGGCCAAGATCCTTCAATAGACGGTGCAAAGACTTTGCTGGAATTCCTCTTGCACCAACTTCCACTGCATAAAGTTGAGTTTTAAATCCGTTTCTAGTAATTTTGTTTGTGAGATCAAAATATTTGTTCGACTTGATGTTGTGGTCCTTAGGTATGTTTGTTTCCCACGGAACGGTGAGTTCTATAAGTATTACTTTCTTCAAGCACCGAGAGTACACCAGTATGTCTGGTCTATAGGCTGAAACTGCTAGTTCGTCTGGAATCTTGTAATGTATTTTAAATGTATCCATGAATATTTTCCAGTCTTGTGCTTTGTCCAGGATTGAGAAAGGTTTACTTTGAGTTTTCTTGAGTTGTCCCTCCTTTACAAAAGTAGTCAGTCTTTCATTTGTTGTTAACCCTTTTCTGGCTCTAGCAATACTGAGACTTACAGCTTCACGAATAATTTCTAGAACTTTATCATGTCGGTGCGAATAATGACCTTTTTCAAGTAGAGTTTTGCACCCAGCAAGTATATGTCTGGCCGTCCCTACAGCAACACCGCACAATGTACATGTCTTATCTGTTGCCTTCCCCCATCTTACCAGATTACTCTGGTCAGGTAGGGACATTTGAAAGGCATTCAGATAGAACTTAATAAGTGCCGGAGACCAATCGTACATGAGTGTGCGCCATTTCAGGGCTGGAGGAATACAAACTTCCCCCAAAGTAAGCCATTCATTCTGTACTTCTAGGGTCATCGCGTGAACTCTGTAGCCATGCTCTTCATCTTCCCTAAGGAAAGATTTAATAACATCTTTATCACATTCCTTTTTCTTCCAACCTAACCCCCTTTTGCTGATCTGGGCACCGCTCATAAATGATTTATGAAACTGAAGTCTTGACTCCATCTCAGAGGCCAATGAGTCTTTTGGGAGAGATGCAATCAGATTATCCCGAGAGTTACTCAGGATTTGTTGCTTGGTTACACGTAGATGTTTGTACAACTCAGATGGTTTTTTAAAATTCATCGCAAATTGTTGCTGTCCCCTGAACAGCGTAGAGGAGTCAGCGCCCTGAGCTAATCCAAGCCAAGACTTAAGTTTTCTTATGACAGTTGCATCCAGATTTACCAAAAGAGTTTTGTTGAAGTCGTATACAAGAAAAGGCCATGTTAGACGAGATGTTAGGTAGTTGTATTCAATTTTCAATTCAATTTAAAATATTCAAATATCAATTTAAATATTCAATTTTATTTCATGTAATCTACAAAAGATATACATAATTTAGTTTAAAATGAAGTAAAATATATGTTTTTTTACGCCATTGTCTGATAGGATGACCACAAATTAAAGTATATTTTTAATGTAGTCAAATAGCCTTTTGTGGGGCGATTTTCATAATTACTTAATATTTTTTATTCGAAAGAGTGCACTTTCGAGGTGATCCCATTGGAACCAAGCCAGTATCTGATGGTGGAATCCGGGGAAATCGAGGTAAACCCTCAAATTTCAAAAGCACGTACAATGTTCATCACATATTTTCATCTAAAATAATCAGATATTTGTGTAAAATGGTGCACTTACGAGGTGGTCCCATTCTCATTGGACCAAGTCAGAATCTGATGGTGGAATTCGGGAAATCGAGGGAAACCCTCACGTTTTAAAGGCAAGTACCTACAATGTTTTTCACATAATTTTAAGTATCGAAAGAACTCTTTGACGGCATAAGTATAGTATGGTGGCAAAAACTTGTAGGAAACAGTGTTTACCATATTTGCTTAAAACCATGTCAACCTAAGTAAAATCAACATAATATGAAGTTTTTTGAAAAAAAACACGCAAACATATTTTTTTATATTATATGTGTTATACATATTGTTTAAATAATATTTATATATATGATTATATAATATATTTTTTTTTTAATCTGAGGGCTCCGAGAAAAAGGCTTCATTGACCCGACTAAATCTACAGTTTAAATTCCTTTATATATGGACGAAGCCAATATAGGTAATTTACGCCTGCTTTGTCGTCTTCTAATAAGTTTTATAGCATAACGATTACATGATGATTACGTGGATATCCACCATGTCAAACTGTACAGAAAAAAAATACTGTAATTGTTTTGCCATGGGTGGGAATCGAACCCATGACCTCCGGTTACAAACGCCAAACATAACATCGCCTTTTTAGTTTTGAGAACAGGAGATGGCCGCCGCCCAAAGCTATGCGCCGCCGCCATACAAATTAAAAAAAAGTGAGAACAAAGGCAATTCCTGGGGCTTTATTCCGAGTTTTGACACGTTCACCGTCGCGCATTTTGCGTAAAGTACGGGTATTGAAATGTAAGTTCTATCCTGTTAATTATAAAGTTGAAATTCCAATACATATTCAAACTTGCGAAGAATTCGTGTATTTCAAGATGGCTGCATTATAATAGCCAACCTAATACATACTATATAACCATTGTAATAGAGCTTATATTTCCATATTTATAGTTTGCGCAACGTCTTGTCGTGATTAGCGGTTGCAATCTCGGAATAAGGCCCCTGGGGCTCTAGAGAAAAATCAGGCGAGGCGACATGTCGCGTCGCCTCAGTCAAAAACGTATGCATTTTGACAGTGACAGTAGGCGTGAGGTACGCTGTCACCTGCCAAAGTCTATACAGTTTTGAAGGCCCCTGGGGCCTTAGAGAAAAATCAGGCGAGGAACCAGCGTTGATTGGTTGAAGTGAGAACAGCAACCACCGAACAGCAGACAACGAACTCGTTTGACATTTCATTTTATAGTCCATTTAGTTAGGGCATTAAGGCGGTTTCATATATTAGTATTAGTTTCATGGGATATAATAAATATACATACAAAATACGTCTATCGTCATTTGTAGATTACATGCATTCGTCAAATGACGGGACCGTGTATGTGCGCTTAACAGTACAAAATTCACTTGTATTTTATCGTTTACTTTTTTTTAACAATTGGGAAAATTATATTTTCGATTATCACTATGACTCATGTATAATATGTCACTACCACAGAGGAAGTTTCTACTATTTCTTTCGGTCAGATAAAAATTATACAAGAAAAAAAAAACGTAGAAAAGTAGGTAGCAAATGTTTCCCGCGCACGCATAAGCGCAGCGCAGTTTGTTTAGCACTGCAGCGCCACGCTAACTCATACTTTTATTTACGGAATACAGCGGACAATCGGTGAACTATCTTGCTACTTGTGTTGTGATTTTGTTAAAATAAAGTCGTGAAAAATGCATTTGTCGGTAATATATTAGCAATTTACTGTTAATATATTCAAATATGGATGAAACTAATGGTAAGTTAAATATTTTAATGTATGCAGTGATTATATAACTTATAATTTGGATATAAAATAGACAACCTTCAGTCGTAAAAGTCAAACATCATTTCTAACAGGGAATATTTCAATTTAAACCTTTCATTACTTGTAAATAGTAAAACAGTGTGACATTTTCATTTATCAGTTTATGCATAAATATTTTTTTTTTACCAAATTATAACCTCAAAATGCACAGCAGCTATAAATAACTATCAGACAAACTGGGCAAAACAAACAAAAAAAAACTATTGAATATAACTTTTACACAGATGACTTTATTTTTAAAGCTATATTAAATAATAAAAAGGAACAACTGTTTTTATTGTATTGTTATAGTTTTTGTTTAATAATTATTATACATAGACAGGTATTTGTGATGATATTATGTCCTTATTGATAAGAATATTCATAAATACATTATTAGCTGCCGTAAATGATAATAAAGTTTATATTTTTTAATTAGAGTAATATTTTCAGAACATAATGTCAACAATCTTCAACATTGAAGACTACATAGACCACCGTTTGCCTCGGGTTATCTTAACTGACTATACGAGTCTGCAAAACATGAAAAATAATAAATCTCTAAACAAGACCAGAGACTATGTTGAGGATGACAATGTCAGGTATAAGATTAACAAGAAATATTTTAAACAGCAGACAGATATGAAGGACAGTGAAGAGAACATACTTTATAAGTTTCCAGAAAAGAAGATTCAAAATAAACTTAAGGCGAAAGTAAATAAGCCTAAAATTAAAACAAAGGTTAAGTTTTGGACTGGTAAGAAGTCATTATCTCGTCTTGACATACTATAGCTGCTAATGCAAGTGATTCAACAGGGGCAGCACCATCCATGTTAAACAATTCCCATTCCAATAACATATGTATACTTCCACCGTCACAATTTACTGATCATCATGTTCCAATGGTTGCAGTACCAGATGATTTAATTATGAATTTGAATGAACGAGGTTTAAGTAACTTTAATAATTTGGGAGATGATATAAACAATTTAGTAAATGGCTGTTCAAGTAATAATTCAAATGAGGGAGAACATAATCCTATTTATGATAATGAATTAGAATTCTTTTCTAAATATGTGGTGCAAAAGTTGAGAAATATGGAAACTAATCAGCGTATTTTTGCTGAAAATCTTGTAAATACTGCACTTATGTTAGGGCAACTTGGAAAACTTAACATAAAAAGTAAAATAACTGATAGTTAATAAGTAACTAAAATGTTATTATAGTTCTATGCTTAAAAGGCAGTTAAGTGACTGATGTATTTTATCAATACTGGAAAATTTGGGCTAAACACCTATTATCTCCCTGATATAGTATAAAGAAAAAATTACAAAACATTTTTTACCAGGCATGGCTAAACCTGGTCTAACAAAAAGCAAAAAGCTTAGAGCAGTTAAGTTTTACGGGCTTGATAAATTTTATACCACATAGACAAAGTTGCTGGAAGTGTGGTAGAAGTTAAAATGCTTGTCAAATCAGCGAAGTGTGTAAGCAAAATGAGTGGCTAAAATGAACCAATATTCAACTTTTAACATGTATTAACTTATTTATGATTTAATCTATACTAATATTATAATGCTGAAGAGTTGGTTTGTTTGAACATGCTAATCTCAGGAATTATGGTCCAAATTAATTAATATTTTAGTGATTGATAGCCCATTTACCTAGGAAGGCTATAGGCTACATAACATCATGCTACGACTAGTAGGAGCGGAGTAACAAATCAAAAATATTCTTTTTGAAGAGTATGTTGTGCTAAGCGGATAAAGTTATGCATTACGAAGTTGCGTGGATCAGCTAGCAGCTTATTTTATATTATAACTACATTCAAAACTTTGATTAAACATGAGAAATCTTTAAACGCAAAGTCAATTTAATAGTGCTTATGTGATAGATATGATTACATCATGGACTTAACTACAATAACTTTTTCTCTTATTTTGTATAGAAATCCTTATTTACTTAACAGCCTCTAAGCATAGTGCAAATTACTAATAGTTGTTGTTATAGCTTTGAATAATTTCTAATTGCCTACATTATTTCAGGCAAGCATGTGACATTTATTAATTTCATGGATAATTCTCATTATTTTTTCCTGTAATAAATATAGTTGTTTGTATAGTTGAATATACCTAATAACTTGTTGGAACAAATTACATTCTTATTCGAGACATTATATTGTCATCACCAACATATTGTTGTGCCCTTTTTATTGTAAATAATAGAAAAAAATGTTTTTTAACTTCAATTCCATAAATTATTTTAGTTACTGTTTAAATCATGGAAGTGCTCTAAGGCCTAAAATCGCCGGTCTAAACACAAGATGGCCGCCATACATAATAAAGTAAGATTAAAAATTATAATAGCCAATCAACATGAAGATGGCGGCAATGAACTCAACCTAATGTTTCATATTTTATTATAAAATTTTAAATGGCCAGTGATTGGTATAGGTAGAGCTATTTTTGGTATCTTTAACATATGGTCATAATATAAATATGCCTTAAAACCCCCAGATAAAAAAACTTATTTAATATAGGAAAAATTTTATTGTTATAGGGAAAGTGTATATAAATCTTTCATGTTAATATACTTTCGAATATTAGGTCTGGGTATCAAACAAGCCCAAAATAATCCAATTACAATACAAAGTATTTTTTGAATCCCCCTTTTGTAGCATTTTGGTATTAACGCTTACATTTTTGTTAAGTGTTGAGAGAAGCTCCAAGAGCTCACCCAAACAGCTCTAGCTCTACCTTACCTATCACTGGTTATAGCACTTCCATTTTATTCATGCATTATGCACAAAAATTCAACGCACAGGGTGTATTTTTAATACCTCTAATTGTCTGGGTATATCATTGTATTTAATTAAAATATATCATAATCTAAGAAACTCTTTTTAGAATTTTACTATTTGTTCTTAGATTGTGTAATTACAAATTTATATTTAAACCTAGTTGTTGGAGTGTTTTGAATATTATATTAAATTAAATGTTGGTGCTGTAGTAAAAAGTAGTGCTCTTATTAAATTGTTATTTTGCAACAACCAAATGTGATTTAAGTATATATTATTGTATAACTATTGCATTATTGTTACTATTGTATGTTAATAGTAGAACACTTTTAATTCTTATTATTATAATGAATGTGTTATGTTGTTGGTGTTATGTTCAACTTGTTCTTATATACTCAAAATTATATTGCTCAAAAAGTTCTATGAGCACTATTTACATTTCATTTTTTTTCATTCCAGTAGAACTTTATTTTTCATGTTCTTGTAAGAATTGTAAATACAATATTTACTTATTATTATTCAGTCTCAATAGTAGATATATATGTATAGGCATTACTGTTATATATATATATATATTCTGTCTCAATAGTTTTTTTAACCTATATTATAGGTTTACTGTTTCATTAAGCCCAGGCTTTTTATGTATATTTTAAGTAAACCTAAAAAAATACATGTTTCTGATTTTTGGTACAAGTATTTGTTAGGACCATTGGAAGTATCCCCTTCAAAGACCTGACATGTAAATTTAGATACAAAAATTGCTATCTATCTTCTTTTTCATAAGGAGACTTTGAATGAGTGCAAGCGAGCTACATGAATATTTATAATTTCTACTTTATAAACAGTTATTGCATTATTTAAACTTTCATGTAGTTATATGCTACTATGTGGAAAAATAATAACTACGTTTTAATAAAGGAGGAAGTTTGATTGGTATATTTATTTTAGGAAAGGAAACTGAGACATTATTTCTCAAGACTTTGAAGGTGATACTCTTATGCCCGATTTCACCAACAACTCTAAAGGAGCCCCTAAATAAGAATTTTGACATATTTGCTATGAAACAACTGTCATTAGGTAATTGTCCTTTAACTTTGTTACCCTTAGAGTTGGTGAAATTGTGCATTAGGGTCATAATTTTCGTGTTTAAGTGTATTAATATATACCTAGATGGACTTTTGTTATAATATATTTACTTACTTGAAAAAATACATATTTTTATTATTATGACCTGTCTAGAAAATCCAAAAAAAAAAGTTACGGTTTTATAGAAACATTAATCAATAACTTTAGGTAATATTACAAATAAGCCAAATATTGTTCAGACACAATTCCATAAAGAACCTTTTATAGTTGAACTAACCTACCCTACCTACCTACCCTGTAGTAGTACTAACTACCGATGTAGAGAGTTTTCGGTGTAGACTCATACCATCGGTTACGATGAGGTGCAATTAAAAACCCCGCCGCTGGGTACCCTAGGCGGTCTCGGGCGCTGTAAAACACCCGTTATGATATTTATTAAATGATATATACGTTGAATACGTTACGTTGCTACAATGCGCAAACCCATGGTAGCGCCTCAGAAATCCTCATCTCCGGAAAATCGTTAAACCCACAAAAGCGAAACATGATTTATGCTCGATTTCGCCAACGTTCCCTTAAAGAAGCCCCTAAATAAGAATTTTCTTTGAAACAATTGTCATTAATTGTCCCTTAACTTTGTTAGGGGCTCCCTTAGAGTGAAATCTGGCATTAGTCTCTTGACGGTGTTTACGTCTGTACAGTGGACGCTTTTGACATGTTTTATCTAAAGCTATGTCCCTAACGGTAGGTTAGTGTCAATAAATGCATTCTGCCACTATAAACAAACTAATTGGTAAACTGGAAAATCGATTACGTTGTGCAAAAATCTCTCGAATCGAGGTAATTTAATAAATATCATCACGGGTGCTTTACAGCGCCCGATACCGCCTTGGGTACCCAGCGGAGGGGTTTTTAATTGCACCTTATCGTAACCGATGGTATGAATCTACACCGAAAACTCTTAGGTCCCTAGTTCAAACCCAGGTGTGTACCAATAATTTTTTAATCTAAAAAAATATGTAGGTACCTACATTTGTTTAACAACACCACTATAGTGGCTCGGAGAGCACGTTAAGCTGTCGGACCCAGTTTCACTATATCAACTTGTGAAACTGTAGGTATATAGATTATTGAGTATCCCAAATATCGCGACGAGCTAGCCACTTGTTCGGTATAGATTCATGCCATCGGCTACAACGAAGTGGGATTAAAAACCCCTCCGCTGGGTACCCTGGCCTTTTAGGAGCCGTAACGCACTCATGATGATATGTATGTATGATACAGTGGGTAGCGAAGCATGGGAGACAGACCTTATGCTTACTTTACAACGAGACCAAAAGTTACGTAACATTCAATCTATGCCTTTGTATTAAGTGTACCTTACCTTGCACCTACAATTCCAACTATTTATTTTCTCTCTATCACGTTTTACTTTAGTAAAGGATTGTTTTAATTTGAAGTAGTTACGACCCTAAAATTACATTTATTTCACTATTAAGAGGACTTACCTTAAAGAGTAACCATACCTTAAATATCTTCAGACATAGCGTCTCAAGTTGGTATCAGATGATCGTTTGTTTGCAAACGGTTGCCTAGCAACCAGCTGAAAGACGCCCTACTGTACCTACATCCGGTAAGCTCGCCCGCCAAGGCGGCTGTCTGTCAGTCACGCGGCAGACGCCACGCGCTCCGGCGTTCTACTGGGAACACTCCAATCCTAATTTTTAAAGTTTTTTTACGATTATTTTGTTTAAAAA
>CAWUHH010000460.1:0-11793 GCA_963921915.1 Hyposoter dolosus
ATTTAAAAGGTCTTTGGCGGGAGCTTGTAGGGGAAGGTTGTGTTTAAATTTCATTTTTGTGTATTTTTGTAACCGTGATAGTTTGTTGTTCGAAAGTGTTGGTGATGTCGTGAAATTTTCTCTATAGATAAACATAAGTGTGAAAAACTTAATATAAACATTAAAACCAGACTTTTCGTGTTGTCGTTAAACTCCGCTTTTGTTGCAATAATGGCAGCCATCCCTTTATTGTAGCACATGTTTATAATAAAGAAACTATAATTTGAAGCCTTGGCTCAATGGGTGATGCCCTTGCCTTAAGGATAAATAAAACATCATCATCGTCATATATGTAAAAAAAAATGTCAAAGTAAATGACACTAATGACAGATAGATTAATAAAAAAAGTAAAAACGTGAGTGAATTTTTTGCTTGTTGTGCTCGTAAAGTGAAAAATGAATTGGATTAAAGACTTTGGCAATAAGAATTTGAAAGTGTAAATTTATACCACATAGACATAAAATCGTGCTCGAACGGAACTTGAATCAATTTCAATTCATTGTGTTAATCTCGTAATTAGAAATCTCAAAAAACCTCAGTACAATAAATTAAAAAGGTAAGTTAAGTATATTGCTATTCTCCATTATCTTTTATTATTTATCCGTAGGACACTTAATTTATTATTTATCTACCATTAATTATCATAACTTTTGTTTCTTTATCGTTTTACCAGATATAATCCAAGAAGATCATTCTTCTCTCAATGGCGAAGACAACAGTCGTTTTAAGCTTCCATGAGACCTTGCTGCATAGATCTGATGTAGAAATTTTGGAGGGGCCCCATTGGCTAAATGATACAATTATATCTTTCTACTTTGAATACTTAGAAAAAGTCATATTTAGAAAATCAAGCGACTTGCTTTTTGTCGCTCCTGGAGTGACTCAATGTATTAAAATGGTGAATGCTGGAGAAATAAAAACTTTCTTAGACCCTTTGAATGTCAGAAATAAGAACTTTGTTTTTTTCCCTTTGAATGACAATGATTCACCTGACTCGGCTGGTGGTTCTCATTGGAGTTTGTTGGTGTATTCCAAACCAGAAAGCTGTTTCTTTCACATAGATTCATCATCAGGAAGCAACCATAATGTTGCTTGGGAATTTGCAAGTCATTTGATGTCATTTTTTCTAAGAAGTGGTGAGTTTTCCATTAATCCTCCACTTTCTCCCATAAACTGTCCTGTTAATAGTTAATATTCTTTATTAAGCTAGGATTTAATACTATCTTATATTATCTATATATATTGGTAGTTTTAAATAACAATATTTTTTATTGGGATACTGGATCAGCTGTGAAATATTGTGTTGGTGCATCCTGCATTAAATAAACTAAAAAAAATAACCCTAATAATATATATATTAAATACCTAAATTAGTTTCTCTTATAGTTTAACTTTTACTTCTCTTGATGGATTCAATATTTATTTCAGGCACTGTAAATTTTGTCAGTAAGGACTGCATGCAACAAAGTAATGGGTATGATTGTGGAATACATGTTGTATACAATACAGAAAAACTTGCAAAACATGCTGATTTCAATAGAGAAATTAATTACTGTGATTTACAAACAAAATTTAATCCTATTTCTAAAAGAAAGGAACTTCTGTCGATTATAAATCATCTTTCTAACTCTTAGCATAAACATATTATTTATTTGTAACTGTTTGATTCTTATTAAAGTTTTATTTTTATAAATTGTATTTCATTTAATGTTCTAACAGAAAAGAATGAACTATTATTTTTTTTGTAGGAAAGACAGTAATTAGCGTGGCAAATATTTTAATAAATAGAAGTATAATAATAATACAAAATAATATTAAGTCTGCATAATAAAGTAAAGGTACACTTATTCAAATCTATAGAGTGCATAGGTGTTTTTCTTTACCTTGATATCTAAGATCTGGTTTTAAAAGACAGGATTAGGCAGCAGCTAAAAACTTTAACACAATGAAAGAATAGTAGGGGGATCTGCATAACTTCATGCAGATATTGGTGAACAGAATTAAATACATCTGTTAGAAAATTGTTATTGTGTAATTTTTTGTATGGCTCAGATTTGTATATTATTGATATAATAAGCACAATGTTTAAGTAATTTGCAGGGAATAACACCTACCTACTTTATTTTCAAATATTCTATTTGAATGTTAATAAAAAGTATAATTTAAATTTTTGACACATTTTAAAGTAAAAGTAATTTACACATTTTTTTTGGTTTAATTTATTTAAAAAAATCTTAATTAAATACATGAATTAAAAATATAATGTTAAATAAAATATCATCCTAGATTGTAGAGTTACTAGTTGTTAAAAAAATAATAAAAATTACTTCTGTGATGGATCAATCCACCCTCCAAAAGCTTTTTCAAGCTCTTCAGCAACAGCCAGACATAAACGATCATTGTTGTGATTAGCTACAACTTGTAACCCGATTGGTAAACCTTCTTTGTTCAACCCCAAAGGAATCTGAGTCGCTGGTAGTCCCATACAATTGATAGCTGCTGTATAGGAGAAGTTAAATGGTCTCACTAGAGGCTCATTTTTATAAGGAGCTGCTGTTGGGTGAGTGGGAAATATAAACACTCCATTATCACCTAGCATAGATGTGAATACTTTCTCCAATTCTTCTCTAAGCTTTAAATACTTTTTGTATTCCTTTGTATTAAGTTGTACTCCAGTTTTCTCTGTTAAAGCAGTTGCTAAAGCTATAAATGTGTTATTAGAACGACCAATCAAACTGAAAATAATTTCTTTGACTGTTGTACAGATGGAGTTTTTGCCAGTTATTAATTCTGCCAAGGATGTGACATCTTTCATTGTAGATAGCCAAATGAGGGCAGATTTTTTCAGCAATTCTATTTTTGTTTCTTCGGAATTTGCAACTGTTTTCTTCGCCAAATGATCTATAGCTTTTTTCATGGCATTTTTTATTTGTTTATTAACCTTGTCTATAACTGGGACACCGCTTTCATATTGGTAGAATATTTTTACTTTTTTAAAGTCCACAGGTTCATCCAATTTTAATAATGCACTTTTATTACCAGAAATTATCTTTAACAATGGTTTTAAGTCCACTGCATGTCGTGTCATAGGGCCAACACCTGAAAGTTAAAAAATAAAATTGTGTTAAATTATGAAAAATTGTGTAAATTATAACTTAGATCATAAGTAAATTATCTTACAATGCTATTGTTATAGTAAAAGTTAGATATAAGCATATTTTTTTTCCCTTATTAAATATACTAACTAGCTTGTCCATCCGGCCTCGCACTTCATACTATTTAGATAAAAAGACATTCCATTTATAAATTGTGAAACATCTAAGTATTTATTAATTCATAATGAAGGTTTTATTATCTTATTTAAAAAATACTGGAATAAAGCCCAATTTCACCAACGATCCCTATAAATAAGAATTTTGATATAACTGATATGAAACAACTGTCATTAATTGTCCCTTAACTTAGTTAGGGGCTCCCTTAGAGTTAGTGAAATCGGGCATAAGTCTATTAGTTGTAGGTATATGAAGAGTACCTACATAAAAAATTTCACTAATATTAGCATCCAGCGTTTTTGAGATAATACCTACAGTTTGAAAAACTACCCTAGCACCTTATTTCCCCCCCTCATATTAAAATATAAAAAAATGGCGATACACCTTTCTATATTTTAAAATGAAGAGACATCAAATATTAAGGTTAGCATTTTTCGCATTCCGTCATACACCTTTCTATATTTTAAAATGAAGAGACATCAAATATTAAGTCTAGCATTTTTCGCCTTCCGTCATCAAGTTAACAAACCCTTAATGTTAAAACGTTAATGTTAACCCTTTTTTTATCGGAGCGCCGCATGTGCTTTTGAATGTACCTGATGGTAAGCAGAACTACAAAAACCATGAACTTATATAACTTAGATAAATACATAGTTATTTAACAGCATTGATCGCTTCAAATATATCGACCAAATGATGCGGTTATGAAATAGGCGGCGACAAAGACGAATTTGCATTACGAGTCTAATACTAAGTAATCGCACCCAGAAAGGAGACTACCGACGCAACGATTGCAAGAAATCGATACAATAGTCTCCTGAAAACCGGTGAACCCACAGATTAAAATCGAAGCAGAAATAGGTTTATTCAGTTTTGGAAGTATTTAGGCTATTGATAAAAAAAGCTTACCCAAATATCCATTGAGAAGTTCTAAGGTTGGACATGGAAATGTTCCACTGTTGGAGACAATAGTGCGCGATGGTTTGTGCCCGAAAATTCCGTTAAAATAAGATGGAATTCGTATTGATCCTCCGATGTCTGAACCTGGAACATTATAATCAAAATATATATACTAATAAAATAACAAAT
Source organism: Hyposoter dolosus (assembly GCA_963921915.1). Lineage (NCBI taxonomy): Eukaryota > Metazoa > Arthropoda > Insecta > Hymenoptera > Ichneumonidae > Hyposoter > Hyposoter dolosus. The sequence continues at coordinate 4,401 of CAWUHH010000460.1, forward strand.
CTAAAAAATAATTACATATTCCTCTCGCGATAAAAAATTAGGTCTTTGGTGTTTAGAATCAAAACTGTTCATTGAGAAACTAGGAAAAAAATTGATAGAAGTTTCGGGAGATACTCGGTCTAAAAATTATTTAGAACTAAAAATTTGGAATGCATCCAGTGTTCTTGATACTTTTAATCAAGAAAATTTCGGTGGTAGAAATTTTAAAGATTTTATTTATGTTATAATAAATTTGTACTATATTTATTAATAAATGATCTTAGTAATAAAAATATTATAATATGGGTTTATGAAAAGTTAGGACTTAGGTACTTTCTTTTTGCGCTTCAAACGATTTTTTTTTTGCAATTTATGACATCAGTATGGTACTGATAAAAAAAAATGACAAAATGTCCGAGAGCTGCCCTAAAGCTATTTAAAAAATCCTCTCTTTCGGTACCATACGAATCTGAGAGCTGTCTCATGGCTCATTGTGCATTTTACAGACTACTCGTATATACCTATAGGTCATTTGGCGGCTTTTACAGTATATATGAACGGTGGTAATCAATACCTAACCGAAGTAATAGAGGCCTTAGATACTTGCTGTAAAGCCATTTATAATATAAAGTTTGTTTAGGTTCTGCATGGCCCTTGCGTCGCAATAGCACAGTAGATGTTTCATGGATTCGGGCACATTAGAACAAAATCTGCATCTGGCATCGTCTCTAACTCCCATAGTATGGAAATAGTTATAAGGTTAGGTCTGAACTTAACCTTAAACCTAAATGTAACCGAAAATACAAGTTTATGACACTCGTAAGTGGAAAGTAAATCTCAACCTAAAGTAGACAGTAATAAGTTACCTATTCCGAAAGCACTGCCTGAAACTGTTTGTAGACATGCTTCGCCTCCTGAGGAACCACCGACTATCTTGGTAGTGTCATACGGGTTGTAGGTACGCCCATATATGGTATTGCTTGTGTCCCACCTGTCATACAAAATTTTTAATTTATCAATTAATATTTTAAACTAAAAATATCAGACATTGATAGCTGCTGACTACCCTTAGTATATCAAAGTCGTTAGGTTTTTTTTTTATGTAGGACAATTTACAAATATTTCTCTGGTCACAAAAACTCTAGCTCTAGGCTTGTACTATGTGTACGAGAAATAACTATATAATACAAATTAAATTTTATAAATACCCAGACCATGACAAACTATAGGTACAGAAAAAAACATTACCCTGGGAGGGAATCGAACCCACGACCTCCGGATACAACGCCAAAGTCGCAACCACTAGTCTACTAGGCAGGTAAAACAAGTGCCGTTCATTTTAAGAACCCAGAGGCTCTACAATGGGTTTGCGCATTGTAGAAACGTAACGTATTCATTTACGTATACGTGAGCAACAACCAATAGGATCGCTTTATTCAATCCAGTTAATAAAAATAAAGCGATGCTATTGGTTGTTACTCACGTATACGTAAACGTAATCAAAATTTGTATCATTATATTATTGTAAGTTATTTTATTGAATAAATACATATTCTATTCTAAATTAAAATATACTATACATAGTACTGTATAAAGATATTGCCACAAGTAGCTAAGGCAACTTCGGAAACATTGTTTTGCGAAGCTGCCTAAGTGCCTACGTTCGGCAAATGACTAAAACTTGCTTCGCTATTATAAACTTGTTTTGGATGCTACAAAACTTGCTCTCCAGTCTACCCAGCTATCATATTATTACAGACGGTACTTAGGTTTCAAGGCGAAGGCTAAGGTATTTCTATAAATATCGCTAAGTCTTGTATAACCATATTTTCACTTGGCTTTTAAATATAACTAGAACTAAAAGTATATACGTGGTGGCCGAGTATATACGTGGTGGCCGAGCATATACGTGGTGGCCGAGTTTATCTAGGAAGGCTATATAGCATCACGAAAAATGTTGGGAAAACGGGGAAAATTTGTTCCTTTTGAGAGCTTCCGTTGCGTACGCAGACGAAGTTGCGCGCCGGGTTAGCTAGTATATAATAAGTATCACTGAAAGCAGCATTTAGATGTTCGGGATCATAAATTTATTTCCAGGCTTCTTATAAGGATTTAAATATCTCTTATTATATCTTTTTTTTTTTAATTTTACATACATATATCATCATGGATGCCTTACGGCGCCCGAGACAGGCTAGACGGCCTCAAGGTACCCAGCGGAGGTGTTTTTAATCCCACCTCGTCGTAGCCGATGGTATGAGTCTACACCAAAAAAGTGTTTTGTGTTTTTTAAGTCCAAGGTCTCAAGGTCAACTCGGCCACCACGTATATTAATTTTAGTTATAGTTATATTTAAAAGCCAAGTTAGTTCCGCCTCTCGTAGAGAGTATTAAGTTCCTTGGTTCCGCCCGAGATTTTGCAGTGAACAGACGTTTTTTACATTTTTTTGTGGATGTTAAATAATAATTTTAAAATAGCTGTATTCAAATCTGTGATTTAGTAACAAGACATTGATTTCATTTTCATTGGTGTGATAGTCGGTGACTTAATCTCTTACGGTTCTGTGATATCTGAGTGGCTGCACCGAACAATTGTGAACTGCTGTGGTTTTCTCCGAGCGCCTACCTACTCCCGAGAAAAAACTTTATAGTAAACATATTGCTATCTCAAGTTTTTCGCATTTCAGCAGAGGCGTCCGTGCACCGACTCGCGAGCTGTTATAAAACTACCGCGCTGGTGAATTTACGAACGAGACAAAATTTACTTACGTAAATATTGAAAAATCGTGGTATCTACCTACTTGTATATTATTATATAAGTTATAAATATGTCCACGCAGCGTACCCCGCCGGCAAATGTTAACGATCCTAACACTGGGTTGCATTATAACTCGGATCCGAACTTATCGACTGCAAAAACCGACGTCTCCCATGTAACACAGCGCAATATGAGCAAACGTTTGCGTCGTTTGAGCTCTGATAGTCCGACTGCATCACATTTCCAAGAAGAGTCCATTAAATCGATGATGTCATCTCAAGGTACTAAACTTGAAGCAATTATAAGTTTTATGAGTGACGTAAAAGCACACATGAACTGTGTTCAGAAGTCTCTTGACTGTATGTCTGGCAAATTATCGGAAATAGAAAATACAAATAAAATATTACAGGAAGAAAATCGAAAATTAAATGAAAAAGTCTTAAATTTGAAAAAAGAGAGAGATATTGCGAAAATGGAAAGGAATAGTTTAGAAAACAAGGTTGAGGGTATTGAAAGAAACCTAAGATCAGCGAGTATCGAAATTAGAAACATACCATGAACCGAAGAAGAGAACGTTTGAACCATATTGAATACGCTATGTGATAAAATAAAATTTACCTACGAACCGGAAAATATTAAATATCTTTTTAGAACGCCAAGTAACAGACGTTCAAACAATACTCCTATTATCGTCGAATTTTCTACTGTAATGTTAATAAAATCATTTTTGAAATGTTTTACAATTTACAATGTAAACAATAAAGGAAAGCGCTTAAATGCCGAAAACTTAGGAATCCAAGGTAACTCGTATATTTTTATATTGGAACTACTTACTGCTAAAGCTAAAAAACTGTACTACCTATCCCGTGAATTTGCTAAAGCAAAAAGTTACAATTACTGCTGGACAAGCAATGGGAGAATTTTCATTCGTAGAGCAGATGGAGATCAACAAATCATGATTAAAGAGGAATCTCAAATTCAAAACCTTGACAGACACTGCATGACTATGTTTTCTGGGATTTTACATATATAATATATATATCTCTGCTGTTAAATATCTCTTAATATTATATATACTATTTTTCTATACACTATTATTATTTCCAACCCTATTTTTGTATATACTATTTAATATATCATATTGTAATAGATGTATATACTTAACGTATCGAACATATTATTCCTATATATATAGGTGCAAGGTAAATATTTACAAATTATTTTTTTATAACCACTTAATACAACGCTATTTAAATATTAAAGGAGTTTCTGTCTTTTTAAAAGTATAAAATGATAGACTGCAAATTACTACAATGTAATAATATACATTGCGTTGCAACGGCGAAACCTAGCTCTAAGTTCACAGAAAACGTTTTTTTCTTTAAAAATATTAATGTTAAAGCTCGTACTGGTGTACGTGCTTTATATACAAGAAATATCAATATATTCTTCCTAAAATGCAAAACGAAGTGAATAACTTTATAGCCGACATTGACAATGTCACTGTCGGCAATTCGTTTCTCTGTGAGCCGGAGCGATGTGGGGACACTGTTGTAACTAAAAATAAACTAATAAAGGTACTTACACAAAATATTAGAAGTATTTGCAGTAATTTTGAGGAACTTAAAGTGTTAATGACAAGATTAAATGTTGATCTAGACTTAATTATATTGACAGAGTGTAGACTGTCTGAATCTACAACAATACCTCAGTTAGATAACTTTAACAGCTTTTGCAGCAAGAAATACTTAAACCAAAATGATGAAATAGTAATTTATGTAAAAAATAAACTTAATGTACATATTTCAGAACCATCAATATTGCAATCAAACTGTCTACTAATCACAATAAATAATGAATATACATTTGTATCAATCTACAGACCCCCATGCTATAAGAACGCAAACATATTTTTAGAGTCACTAGATAATCTGCTAACAACTATAAAACACATGCCAAATATTATCATTATAGGAGATATTAATATTGATATTACAAAAGACTCAAAACATGCCTACGCTTCAAATTACTTAGAGTTAACTGCTTCACATCGAATGTTGCCTACGCACACTTTTCCGACGCGGGACGAAAGCTGTTTAGATCATATAATATTAAAATCCAAGAAACAAAACACCACTATGGTCCTTCAGACACTAATAACTGATCATTATCCTGTTCTATTTTGTATACAAAACAATAACACTAAAAATAACATTAATACAAGACAAAACACACGGACTAAATCAAAATTAAATGAAGAAAGCTTTCTATATGATATTGATAAAACTGATTGGGGACAAATTTATAACTATACTGATGCTGATGATGCTACCAACAAATTTGTGTCTGTATTAAATAGGTTAATAGAGATAAATACTAAAATAAGTTTTATTCCCCATTCTAAACGTAATATAAAACCGTGGATTACTCCTGAGCTAATTCGAAGTATTAAAAAAAGAGATAGGCTACATTATAAATTAAAAGGATCACCTAATGATCTCTTGCTAAAGCAAATGTATAAAACATACAGAAACATATGCAATTCTTTGTTAAAATCACTTAAACGGCAATATGAGAAGACACAATTAGAAATATATAAAAATAACACTAAAATGACATGGCAAACAATAAAAAATATATGCAATTTAAATCAAAATAAAACAATCCCATTAGAATTACTAAATCTGCATCAATTACCTAAAGAGTCACTTAATATAGTCAATAAACATTTCATAGATATTGGTGAGACTTTGGCCAACAAAATTTTAAATAAACTGTCTATATCTGAAACTACACTAGCGTCTAAATATAAGTTGAATCAAGATATCTCTAACTCTATGATAATGACAAAAACGGACGTGGACGAAATTTGTGCCATTATAAATAAATTAAAACCTGAAAGTGCCATAGGTCACGATAATATATCATCTAAAATCTTTAAATTAGCAAAAAATAAATTAGCTACACACATAGCCTATATTTGTAACCTTTGTTTAGATAGCGGAGTTTTTCCAGATAACTTTAAGAAATCTATAATACATCCTATATATAAAAGTGGCAGTAGAGACTGTGTTAATAACTATAGGCCAATATCCGTACTTACAGCTCTTTCAAAGATACTTGAGACCATCATAAATCGAAGACTGACAAGCTTCCTCGAAAGTTACAGCATCATCTCCGAAAATCAATATGGATTTCGAAAGAAACGTTCAACAGAGGATGCTGTAACCACACTTACAGAGTTTGTTAGCGAGACATTAGATGAGAGACAAAATGCCTTGTAATGTTCCTAGACCTCGCCAAAGCTTTTGACACAGTCTCTGTACCCATACTACTTTCTAAATTAGAAAAACTAGGTATTCGCGGTGTTGCTCTGCAGATTATAAGTAGTTTTATGTCGAATCGAACGCAAATTGTTAAAGTAAGTTCCTTCTATAGTGAACCGGAAATAACAAAATTTGGTATCCCGCAGGGCAGCATTCTTGGACCTACATTGTTTTTGGCCTATATCAATGACATATCCCCGATTAATACCCAAAAATCTGTAACTATAACCTATGCTGATGACACCGCATTGCTTTTTCGGGGTAAAACATGGGAAGAAGCGAAGTCAAATGCGGAAATAGGTTTTGGGGAGGTATTACGCTGGTTAGATTCAAATTTACTGACCCTCAATTTTGATAAAACAAAATACATTACCTTTTCAATGAATAAAACTACCCAGCCACAATCAAGACAGTGCAACATTAAAGCACATACTTGTTCTAGTCTGAAAGATTGTGATTGTTTATTCGTTGAAAGGGTAACTGATATAAAGTATTTAGGCGTAACAATTGATCAACACATGACATGGAAAAAACACATAAATATAATTACATCTAGAACACGAAAGCTAATATATGTGTTTAAGAACCTTAGACATGTAGTGGATAAAAATACACTTAAATCTGTATATTGCGCACTGGGACAATCCCTTTTAACGTACTGCGTAGATGCTTGGGGAGGATCCACTAAAAACAATTTAATACCTCTCGAAAGAGCCCAAAGAGCTATATTAAAAGTCATGTTCTACAAACCTTATAGATACCCCACTTTTGACATTTACCATGACTACCGATTATTAACAGTAAGACAGCTTTTTATTCAATCCATTTGCCTTAAAGCACACCAACTTAATAAAATTAAAGCTAAAAGAATAGACAGTACAACTAAAAGAAGAAAAGATATAGTTTACTATAAACCTAATTACAAAACCAAATTTGCCCAAAGACATTCCAGTTTCCTAGCCCCACACTTGTATAATAAAATCAACAATAACCTTGAAGTTCATAACATTACTTACTTTAAATGCAAAAAACTTATATTTAACTACCTAAATAACCTAAACTATAATAAGACAGAACAATTACTTGAAATTTTGAAATAGCGTATTAAATATGTATTAAAATACTATTGAATAATGATTTATTGCCTTGTACACATATAAATGTATATATAGGTATACCATGTATTTATATATTTTAATATGTACCTACATGATATATTATTTATTTATAATAGGTATAAGTATGAAGTGATATGCTATATGAGTGTATATGTATATGTATTTATGTATGTTTTCTGTTTATGTAATTTTACTAGAGAAGTTTTACCAAGT
>CAWUHH010000461.1:0-13135 GCA_963921915.1 Hyposoter dolosus
GTATGATGCATACTGTCTCAAGAATTGACCTTGTTCAGGCTTGGAGCTTTTTTCGTATTTCAATCCATTTTTATAAATCTACAAGAATTGACATCAGATCTGATTGCCCAAACGTTTCAAACTCACTAGAACTATACCAGCGGTACTCAAACATTTTTGCTTATAGTGCTGTGGGCCACAACAACCTAAATTAAATAAGTAATATCTAATTGAAACATTGATTTATTTTAATAAAAAATAAACAAATACGTTTATGAATACATTATTTCATTTAAAATACCAAAAAGTATGTAGATCCAAACAATGTTTATAGAATTTGGGTAGTTTTTTAAACAGTTTTACAAAGCGCGCCTATAATTTTTCTGGGTCAGCGTGAAATTTAAAGTGCTTTACAACTTAACTGCTATGCTATAGTGGACCACTTACAGAGGCTAGGACGACAGCAGGTTGAGTATTACTGATCTAGACCATACAATGTCAGGCTTCTGTAGCACTAATGCACCACATAGGTTCCAAGATGAAGAAACTAAACCATCTATCTCTGATTCCCAAAGTCAGATAATAGCATCTGGAGGACACCAAGCACACAAACACACTTCCATCACATTTTTGTAACACTAAACGACTGTTCAATCTCTTGTAACTAAAGCTCAGACATACTGCTTTCATCAGAGCCCATTATTACTACTAGACTTCCCAATAAAGCTCGGATGAGATCTCTTTAGGAGAGAATATCATAAACAAAAAATAAGATGGGTGATTCTAACTAGGAATCTTTCTCAAAATTCCAGAAAAACTAGCAGTTTCAGCCTATAGACTAAACATACTGGTATACTCTCGGTACTTGAAGAAAGTAATACTTAGTATATAGAAGTCACAGTTCCGTGGGAAACAAACACACCAACAAGTAGAAGAAACATTTTGATCTCAGAAATGAAATACAGTAAAAGCTCCTTATTCGCGCTTCCTTTATTCGCGTTTTCACTATTCGCGGATTAAAAAAAATGCTACCCAATTCCTATATTCGCGACTAAAAATTTCTTTATTCGCGGATCTAATAAGTACATACATAATAATAAAATTATTCCAATAAGTATCCAACACAATATCCTTGTCAAATGGACTAATAAAAAAGTAAAATAGATCTTATTACAACTTTACCAAAAGTATGTTGTTAAATGATATCGCCGAGGACTTTGACACAAGCCGCCTTCGCCGCGAGCGGTGTTTTTGAGAATGTAAACAAACAGAATGAAAGCAACCTTATAACTCAATAAATAAAGTATATTTTTTAATGTTGTTGTTACGTTTATAGTAAAAGCCGCTTTGCGTGTTTTATTGTTTCTTCTTTCACATTCGTTACAAAAATTGTGATCGAGTAACACGTCTCTACTGCACTCACTTCACTTCCTAGTTTTTAATGTCAACTAAAAAAATTTAGAAACGAGTTTCGACACGAAAAAAATCTGTGTTACCGCTTAAAGTGAAAATAGAAATGCTTGATCGTTTACGCCTTGGAGAGTCCATTGCCTAAGCCTTAAGATAATTAATTAAAATTTTCAAAAACTTCAATTAAATATTTTTTTAATATATTTGTTGTTTTTTTTTTGTCACCTAGGTACGTATCCCCTATAATCCCATATAAATTACCATTCCGTATTCACGGTTTCTGTATTCGCGGCATATTTATGGAACATATACCCCGCGAATAAAGAGCTTTTACTGTATACTAGAAACGGTTTTAAAACTCCACTATATGCAGTGGAAGTTGGTGCAAGAGAGACTCCAACAGTCTTTGCATAGTCTATTGAAGCATCTTGGCCTTCCGAGATCAGCCGTCAGAACAGTCAGTTTTATGGAACATGTTTCCAAGATGGTGCCAACAGGATCATATAGTATTTGGTTGAGTAGAAAGGGTAGTGAACACAGTGCAGGTGAGAGTTAAAAGGCCTTTAAACATACTTCGCGGTCTCAAGTTGCTGCAGTTCATTCCCCTGCCTTCTAATAGCGCTATGGACCCGTCACCCGCACAGGCCATGGAGGATCCGTGGATAGCTAAGAACATTGTCTCATTTTGTTAATTGAACTATAACCAACAGACAATTTGTACCACTAGAACATGTTGGTATGAGCATCAACATGACAGGCAGAAGAGTAATCTATAAAAGAATTAAACACAAGATTGTGCTGGCCAGTAATAGAACTAGAAATAACAGTTCCAATAGGCCCCCTCATAATTTTTGCATTAATTTATGAAGGTGTGGAGTTAAGAAATAACCATAACAAAATTATTCCTAAGCAATATTTTATTATTAGGTACGTTATTCACAAACGTTGTAGAAATAAAGTAAAATTTATTAAACTATAGTGATTCATTTATGACCGATGATAACAATGGAAGTAATGTTGCTTTTATCTTACCTCTAAAAAAGCCATAATTGTATTAAAGCCTACTACTAATGGTTAGTCATTTTTAGCATTTAACTGACGCTTAAATTATGTTTTTCTCAATTTATTTAACTCTAAAAGTAGTTTAATTTTGCGACAAACAAGACTTTTTTTTAAGAAAATCCAAATTAATCTGTGAAAAGAAGTATAAGCACAGAGTACATTATTTTATTTATTTTTGTTCGGTTTTCTCATATATAGAGAAGGCAAAGGTCTCTATGAACCATACGACCTAGATAGAGTACTTTATTTAAGGCGTAGTATAACAGCGGCCACATTCTGTTTCTTATAACGTGATCGTTAGATTATCAAAATAACGATTTCCGCTATTAGCGCGCTCTCCTCCAATCAGAGTAGTTTTTTAACCTTCGTTGATTGGAGGAGAGCGCGCTAATAATGGAATTCGTTATTTTAATAATCTAACGATCACGTTATAAGAAACAGAATGTGGCTGCTGAGCCTTATAAAGAAAATTTACATTTTTTAATCTGTCTCACTCGCATTTATTTAAATATACATATAGAAAAGAGATAAATATAATGTATGTTTCTTTTATATATATATATATATATATAGGTACGTGGTGGCCGAGTTGGTTAGACCTTGGACTTAAAAACACTTAGGTCCCTGGTTCGAACCCCGGTGTGTACCAATGAGTTTTTAATTAAAAAGTGTATGTACATTTGTTTAACAACACCACTATAGTGCCTCGGAGAGCACGTTAAGCTGTCGGTCTCGGTTTCACTATTCCAACTCGTGAAACTGTTTATAGATGGGTTACTAAGTCTATTCAAAACATCGTGATGAGCTAGAGCGAGTAGAGACTTAGGTCCCTGGTTCGAACCCCGGTGTGTACCAATGAGTTTTTAATTAAAAAGTGTATGTACATTTGTTTAACAATACCACTATAGTGCCTCGGAGAGCACGTTAAGCTGTCGGTCTCGGTTTCACTATTCCAACTCGTGAAACTGTTTATAGATGGGTTACTGAGTCTATTCAAAACATCGTGACGAGCTAGCCACTTGTTCGGTGTAGGTTCAAACCATCGGCTACGACGAGGTGGGATTAAAACCCCTCCGCTGGGTACCCTGGGGCCGTCTAGGCGGTCTCAAGCACCATAAGACACCCGTGCGTGACGATATGTATGTATGTATGTACGAGGGCGCGTAAAGGAGATTGACCATTTTGGACCAAATGCTGTCCAGGCAAGGGAATACTTACACTTTATTTTTTTTCTTACATGAAAAGATATTAAAAATGAAAAAAAAAACACCCACAGGGTTACCTAAAAGCTTATCTAATAGCTTTTTGGTGCCGTAACTTTTTGATATATATATTTAACATTTACGTTAAATAATATTACTATCTTACTTATTCTACCCCCCGAGTCCGGTCCCGACCTCGCTAGTCTCGCTCGAAGCAACTTTTTTTTGTACGCTCTATACGAAAATGACAGCTTGTATAGCGCTGTCTCGATTTTTAATTCCAAGATATGTTGGTCAATCTGTACAACAAAATCACAGCGAGAGTTAAGAGAAATCAAAAGTGTCGCTAGCTCATATTCAGATTTGGTATGTGTCTGTCTCTTTCGCGTACGGTGGGTTTCTCTATACCTACTTGCGCAGGCGCCATTTTGTTTGTATCGCAGTTTAACATCACTCATCATCGTTGTGTACTGTGCACTTATCTATTTTCTTATTTTGTTACAACCCGGCATTACTTTTGGACTATCGTATCTGCAATATATAGACCCAGTTATTCATTTCGACTACTCGATGTATCAACCATATCACAGAGAGTGTTTGTTTTGTGATCGTTCTATGGAACGAATCAGAAGATATACGTTAACTCGAGATCTTCAAAACGAACATCAACATGCAGTTCAAAACATCATTCGAGCTGTACCACGTGAGGTAAGTACTTAACTTTTATTTGAGTAGGTAGTTATATTATTACACAAAATAAGCCATTATCTCAACAATTGTGTGAAAACCGAGAAGTTGAAACGAGATAATACCCTGCGGGACACCTGCAGACAGTGAGCACCAGTCCGAAAAGACATCGTCTACCCGTATGCGCTGCCTGCGTCCGCGGAAATAGGAGTCGAACTACCGTGCCGCAGTAGGAGAAATATTTAGTGAGAGAAGAATAGCAATAAGGATATCATGATCTACACAGTTAAAGGCTTTACTGAAGTCTTAAAGAAGAAACAGTGTTAGCTTTTTCTCATCTATAGCATGGCGTATATCGTCAGTAATATTTACGAGAACAGTGTTGGTGCTATGAGACGATCGAAAGCCGGACTGCCGCGGGTTCAGCAAAGAGTTTTTGTTTAGAAAATCAGTAAATTTCGTGTGGACAACATGTTTAAGGACTTCAGATAGAAAATGGAGAATAGAAATGGGACGCAGTTGATTCAAATTAGTTGGTGCAGATTTTTTTGGTATGGGGATAATATGAGCGTTTTTGTAATTAGAATGGAAATTCCCTGAAGAAATAGAAGAATTAAAGATGTAAGTAATAGACGGAATAATTATATCAATTATTGGAGTAATCAGGGCGCGACCTATGTCATCAAATCCTACGGCTTTGCTGGTGGTTTGATTAATATTTTTTTTAACCTCTCCAGTGGTCAATGGGTGAAACTCAGTTTCATGGTTAAAAAGCATTGCTTTGTTAGGCATAAGTGCGGCTTATATAGGGAGCCGCACATATATGCATAGCTTTTTCTCATCTATAGCATGGCGTATATCGTCAGTAATATTTACGAGAACAGTGTTGGTGCTATGAGACGATCGAAAGCCGGACTGCCGCGGGTTCAGCAAAGAGGTTTTGTTTAGAAAATCAGTAAATTTCCTGTGGGCAACGTGTTCAAGGACTTCAGATAGAAAAGGGAGAATAGAAATGGGACGCAGTTGATTAAAATTAGTTGATGCTATGTCATCAAATCCTACTGATTTGCTGGTTGTTTGATTAATATATTTTTTAACCTCTCCAGTGGTCACTGGGTGAAACTCAGTTTCATGGTTAAAAAGCATTGCTATGTTAGGCATAAGTGCGGCTCCCTATATAAATTTACATAAATGTCATACATGCGTAATGCCACCATATATATTTCTCACTTCTTGAGCATAGTTGATAATAAAAAAATGTATTTAATATTTTGATGTTGTTTAGGTGGTCATTTTTTTCTTGAGGCCATATTCTGATTCTTAAAAAGGAAACATTTGCTAGTCAAAATACCGAAATCCTTTAAAAATTACACTAAATAATCAACAACAGCAAAAATAAAACGTCATGCATTTAAACAATCAGCAACAACGAACACCTTTAAAAGAATAGAATATGGCCTCTGTCTGTGGTGGCCATATTCTGTTTCATATAACGGAAACACTAGCTTGTTAAAATAAAGAAATCCTTCAAAAATGACACTAAATAATCAACAATGAAAATAAAAGTCATGCACTGTAAAAATTCCTTGTATTATTTAATGAGGAGTTTTCCAGTAGTTATTATTTAACGCAACAGATGGCGTTTAGTCGCTATCTACAAAAACTGTCAAAACAGATAGCGGTAATATATAAAATACACCCAAAATTTAGGGTAAATAGGAAACATAATATACCTTTATACAAATAATTTATAAAATTTACTATAACTTTGATTAACATATACACTAATATCCTGAGCACTTTGCCTTACGGCACCAACTTAAGCAATATTTTTTCTTTTAAATATCATCATATATAATTAAATTTGAATTTCTAAGTTACCATAGTCTTTTTTACGAAGTTTTTCTTGACAGGGTATCTACTAAAGATTATAGAGAGCAAGAATAACGAGTAAGTAGATACATATAAAAGTGACAAAATATGGTAAAAATATAACACGTCTTGCAACATATAGGCTGTATGCTTGAAAAATCTTTGCCTTTCCAATTGTGGAAAAACAAAAAAAAAAAAATTAGAGTCTATATTTGAGTAGTCTATATAGAAATATAGACTACTCAAGTATAGAAACCGCCTTTTTTGACAGTTTTTGTGGATATCTCTCCTGCTGCCATCTAGTGGAATATTTTGGAACCGGCAAATAGAAAACTCCTCATTATAGGTGCTTTAGGTATAAAAGTTTTTAGCATACTATGGGCGCGTTCGTTTTGGGACAGAAACATGTTCACAACGATCACGATCGGTACGTTTGAGTACTGCTTAAAAGGCTTACAAAGCTAGCTTAATTTACTTGACAGGTGTTTTTTTAGTACTTCGCTTTGCTTTTGATTTTTGATGACGTTACAGAAAAAAAGCAAATTACGTCATCGAATTCGCTGCGAACGCTTGGAAAATACGAGTAATGCAATCAAAGTAAATTGTCTGTGGTCACAATTATTGTGTATCAAATACTTCTTTTTGTTTATTTTTATTGTTCCTCCCTTTCACTTAACAGTTTTTGAACTCTATTTTGTATTCTCTTATAAATTTTATAAGATGTTTATTTGTGCATATAAAAGTTCGAGTACTCCTGCAAACGCGCTGCGATTGCTTTGCTTCGCTTTGAGTACTTTGACGGCTGATTAGATTGGCTTAAAGCCTAAGCGCTTTAAGCGAAAAACAGTAGTAAACGAACACACTGGATGTATATTTATGCGTTTTTTTTTGAGATTTCGGTGGCAAAAGTGGCGTTGTGCCACATTGGCCGTTTTTTTTGGCCCAGTGCTACCGCGAAACTGATCACAATGACCCAAGTCGATAGGTGAGACGTTGTGATCTTATTTTGACATTTGTGGTTGTTAATTTTATTTGTGAAATCTTTCTAAAAATCATTTCGATTTAAATTATCGAAATGATTTTAGAAAGATTTCGCAAATAAAATTAGAGGCTTGTACGACTTAACCTATATTTTACTTAACAACTGACAGTAGACAGATTCGTGATAACAATTGCGTTCGATTTGAATAGTGGTCATTTTGGCATTGTGAGTGAAACTAACCCAAAAAAAAACGCAAGTTCGCATGTCATCAAAGAGTACTTTGTTATACTAGAAACATGTCATCATGATCATTGTGATCATATTACATTCCTAAAATGAACCGGCCCTATGTCGGTAGCCATTGTACACAAAGGATTTAGTTTTTTTACAACATAACGTTGTTACCTATAAAAGAGACTACAGACGGCAGAATATAGCCGTATATTCTTTTTCTATATATTTGTTTAAAGTTGTCTAACACATGAACCCTATTACCTAAGAAGAATGCCCATACAGATTTTAACTTCTGTAACACTGTATGAACATTTTGGAATACCACTTAATTATTAAAAATGAAACCACAGTTAAAATTGCAAAACAATGTTTTATTAATACTTATTAAAAAAAAAAACTTAAAATATACTGCTGTATCACCTTGGTTTAAGTAACCCAGTTATCACTTTTCTACAAATAATATTGACTGGGGAATTAACGAAGAATACTATTTTTAAAATAATACCTACAAATATATATTTGAAAAGAAAATACACTGGCATTGGACGAGAAGTCGAAAGATGTAATAGGTACCTATAGTTTGTTTCACGAAAGGATTCCTTTGGACGGGACTCTGCAGTCGCCCGAAGGGATGTTGGTAACCTTATATAAAGCTTAGTTGCACCAAAATAAACTTTCTGTAAATGTAAAAGTTAAAAAAGGCGTCGTTGTATTTTGAATGTCGAATGACAGATGGTACAGTCAACGGCATGGTAAAGTATATAATTTCAAAGTAAATTGACCCTTAATACAAAAGCATAGAGTGCATGGGGGTAACCTTGCCATTGACAAAATTAAATTTGACGACATTTTTAACTTTAATCATTACAATTAATTTAACGGACACTTTGGTTCAAATCAGCCTCCCTGAAAATATTTAAGGTTGAATTCGATTAATTTTATTAAATAAAATTTCCATAACTTAAGAAAATTATGTTCATATCGTAGCTACTTACTAATATTTAGCACGTTTTGTTTACCCTCAATTTTATTAGTTCCACTTTTTGCCGCAGGAATTCTTTTGTGAAACGGACTATACCTATCCCAAAAAACTCTTTAGTAACAGTCGCATATTGTATCATATAAAAATTAAATAGATAAATAATTATTATTAAGCAACATAAAATACATCAAATCAAGCCATTAATTACATAACAAAAATAAGTTTGTATATAGGCCAAAGCTTTAATTAAAAGAAAAAAATAAATGGCATTTAGAACTATAATTATGTAATTTTAAAACCAGTGTATTTATTTTTTTCTAAAGAAAAAAATAAGATTCTAATCGAGTTATAGTTATGCCATACCTATCAATAGATAACAAGAATTAAGTTAGAATACGTTATAACTATTTATCTAATAATATGAATATAACTAGATACAAAGTTAAGCCGTTAATATTCATCTTTACAAAATATTAAATTTTCATACTTTCTACCTATTAAAGCTAAAACATATAGTACAATAATTTATATACATTACAATGATATAGGTAAAATATGTTGTCTATTACAAAATGAATTATTCGGCTGTAAAATTTACACTCACTGGCAACACTCTTTCAAATTAGTTGTTGATGTAAGTTAAAGTATGAAACTAAAATATATGGAACCGTCCTAATACTTAAAATCGCCTATGAAACGAAATGTCCAACGTGTTCGCTCAGCAATTGTTTATAATAATTTTTGTTCTCACTTTTTGTTTTGAGTTTGTATTGCGGCAGCCATCTTATATTCTCACGTTTGGAAAGGCGTTTAGAAATCAAATTAATTATATTAACTTGGCAGTTGGCACCCTTACAATTTATAATAATAATTACTATAAATAATAGATATAAAATAAACAAAATATAAAAGAAGGAAACGGTACAATAAATAGCAATTGTATTATTATCCTTACCTTACTTATATACCTATTTATTACAAAATTTTGTTTCTCTGCAATAATTAGATTTAAACATCATAATACGAAAGTAAATTTAAAGGTGAATTTGTAAACAATTTGTATTATTTTACAATCATCAAAATAAAATAAAAAACCGTAGACGAATATACAGCCATCTTTGTTAAAAAATAAAACTCAATCCTATAGATAACATAAGGTAAACTCTAAAATTAAATGGTATAAAAAGGTAATACAATATAATAGTTACTACTAGAAAAAAGTATATACTGAAATATCGTGTTATAATTTTAAGCAAATATCAAATAAATAAACACAAAATTTATAGCTTAAAACATAATATAAAAATAAATTAATATCCAAAAATAATATTTGTTTACTGGCAATTTTTTGCCAACACTTTTTTTAATCTCGAATTTAATTTCAGAGTTTGGTACAGTAATTTTTGGTAATCCATTGCACTCATATATGTGAGGGAGACCGGGGATACTAAGTATATTTTTTTATTAATGTAGATAGATAAATCAATCTAAGAAATTATATAGCAACAGTTTTTTTTTTATATTTAGATTCTAATCCCATACATGTAATATTATAAATATGTATTACAATGTATTTAGCATAAAAATGTACATTCTATTATTTTTATTTCACAAGTTATTTGGTTTAAGCCATACTTTGGAAAGTGTCTAGGCATTTCCTTAAAAAAATAAAATAATATTACTATGTTGTTATACTTTACAACAAAACTATTAAAAAAAAGTCAAGGTATACATCTTCAATGACCT
This sequence comes from Hyposoter dolosus, assembly GCA_963921915.1. Taxonomy (NCBI): domain Eukaryota; kingdom Metazoa; phylum Arthropoda; class Insecta; order Hymenoptera; family Ichneumonidae; genus Hyposoter; species Hyposoter dolosus. The sequence goes on from CAWUHH010000461.1 coordinate 10,157, forward strand.
CTTTTAATTTTCAAGAGGTATGGTTTCTAAGATCAAGTCTCCACTGGGATCTAGTATCCCCAGGCTCCTCTATGCATATGATTTTTCAACAAAAACATAAAATTTGCAGTAGGTACTTTAAAAATATCAGCTATTGTAAGAATAATAATAATATATAGGTACAACTTAAATTTCAATAATATTGGATTATATGTGTTTAATAAGTGTATATATAAATACATACTATGTAAATGGTTTTAGATGGAACGTATCAGCGTAGGTCTATAATGATACATTTTACAATAAACCTTACAGTCAAATTCGGTAAATAGAGTCAGGACCACCATTTAAGTGTTGCAACTAAAACTGGAACTAAAAAAATGTCTTGTAGTTTGACAGAAGTGTGCTACAAAAGCGCCACGGCTATCCGACTTGAGTGCTGGTTTTGACTCTAAGCAAATATCTGTTTTTATAATTATGACATTAATATTTTTATATTTATTTAAAAATTCAATATAAGATTATCTCTGATAAGGGATTTATAAAAACCTAAAAATATAAAATACTGAAAAAAGTAACAAAAAACAGACTTCTCTGCCATCTAGTAGTAGAAACTAGGACTTCTAACTTCACTCTTATGAATAATTAGAAGCAAAGCACATAGAGGGCGTCTGTGTATAAGTAGATAACAAGCACAAACAATGACAAATTTCGTTTAGTGTGAACCTGGTTGGCTCAGTGGTTGAGTACATTGCCGTAAAAGCGAGGATCGTGGGTTTGAATCCCGCCTACCAGGATTTTTTTAAATTTTTTTAAAACAATATATTTATGATAAAATATATCATTGCACCAATTATTAAAAAAAGTTTTATAATTGCGTTGTTATTTTTAATGAAAAATTATTTTCAAAGTAAAGCATCATGTAAATATGGAAACAAAACGAGATTACATCGATACATGGTGCGTCAAAAACTAGTGCCTTTACATATCGAATTGAGATCAAAATATTGGACTTACACACTTTTAATTTCACACCAAGACAAGAAATTATTTATAATAATTTCAGTAAATAAAAATTCGCTCTGAGCGCGGTTTCTTTATACATTTTTACACAAGTTATCATTACATACCATATTGTCGTATTTATATTATAAAAACAGTTTATTTTACATCTTAAGATGTTTATGAAAATGAAAAATATTTACATTATTTTGACTAACTGTACTTATAACCAAAATTATACTTATGACCTATAATTCGATGCAAGGTTTGACAGTTAGGCCCGTAATATCAATTGCAGTATAAACGCTGTGAAGGGTTTAAACTCCCGTGTCTTTAATAGCAATGTCAACATTTCGTGCCAAGTCAATTCTCTGAGAGTTCTATATAGATTATAGATCTAGGTATACAAAAACTGTCAAAAATTATCACAAAAAATCTATATTTCTATTATAAGAAACGCACTGGAGTTTAAGCTTTTCTCACCGTTTAAACTGCAATATGACATTACAGTCCTTAGAGGTTACACTACTATTAAAACAAGTCCATTCGCGATCGCGAAGTTCCCGATACAAAATGAGTTATCGCACCTCCAATACATCTACTGTTTGTAGTAGAATTTAAATAATATTTTTGTCGGTCATTGTGATTAATCAATTTGTTGTTGGCATATTTTATTATTTTTTAAATTCCATCGTTTTTTTTTGTAAAATATCATAATAATATAAATAATAAAAAAGTATTAAGTGCAACAAATATATTTTTATGTACAGCAGCCCTAGTGTGAGTTTTTTTTAACATTTACTTTCGCGTTAACTATACTACTGCGTTAACATTTTGACCAATCATTATACATGCTCGCATTTTTAGTTCTCAAAATTTCCGCTTGGAGCGCTGAACTATTTTCCATACAAATTTTTGTTAACTCAAACGCAAAGTAATAGTTAGAAAACTCACACTAGGGGTACAGTTAACAACATAAACATAACAATTGAACTATGACCAATAACCAAGTTGTAACACTGAAAGTACATGAATATTAATTTAGCATCTTTTTTTATTAACATAGCACTGGATATAAGTCTACCAGCCTGTCACCGAATTATAAGTTGAACTTTGATTTATTTTATTAATAAGTTACTTACAATGAACTGAGTAAAAATATGTACCTACGTGATCATTATTTTTTTCCTTATTCCTTAAGATTAATATATTTTAATATTGTATTAAGTATTTACTTGCCACAAAGCGGGTTATTCCGTATCACATTAATTGTTAGATTCTGGGTTCTCGTGACTATAGGGGTTTCTGTTATACTATACTAAGGTACTTAATTATTAATAATTAAAATTAAAAAACAATAATTAAAAAATAAATATCAATGTTTTACTTTGTAAGAAATAAAATATTAAGAAATTATATAAACGTTAAAAAGCTTACTTATATCATAAAAAGTGAGATGAAAGTGAGATGATTTTGAGATTAAAATAAATATTATACTTATCTTTTTCTTTTATATGTAAATAAATTACAAAAAAAAAGTTAAAATCGGACGGCTATTAAAAAATTGAGTTTTTTTTATATAGTATAAAAGATCAATGCAATATTTTTTATATAATTGACCTACGAGTATATAAAGTATGCTATTGTTAATTTTACAATAACACTTTCATTTATAATATTGTATTTTTTTTTTTGTAATTATTCGAGTTTATGTAAGTTCTATCTATACAGCTGAGTATAAATATTATTTTTCCTCCGTTTTAAAAAAAATCTTTTACGTAAACTAACAAAAAATATCTAAATTCGATGAAAAAAAGTATAGGTATATATTATATTCATTTGCTATTCTTTTGGAAAGGCAAAATTATATGTTAATAATATGATGCAGTGGTTTGACATTTGGAGGGTAAGCCAATAAGATGGTCTCATACAAAACCTACCTTAAAATTATTGTACCTAATGAAAGTATTTCTATAATAAACCAATATTGATAAATAT
>CAWUHH010000463.1:0-14966 GCA_963921915.1 Hyposoter dolosus
CTGCTGAGTCGCTGGCTACGCAGGTCGCTAGAAGATATGTATGTATGCTAATATAATGAAATAAGTATAATAATGTATCTGCTGAGTCGCTGGCTACGCAGTCGCTAGAAGATATGTATGTATGCTAATATAATAATGTATCTGCTGAGTCGCTGGCTACGCAGTCGCTAGAAGATATGTATGTATGCTAATATAATAATGTATCTGCTGAGTCGCTGGCTACGCAGTCGCTAGAAGATATGTATGTATGCTAATATAATGAAATAAGTATAATAATGTATCTGCTGAGTCGCTGGCTACGCAGTCGCTAGAAGATATGTATGTATGCTAATATAATGAAATAAGTATAATAATGTATCTGCTGAGTCGCTGGCTACGCAGTCGCTAGAAGATATGTATGTATGCTAATATAATGAAATAAGTATAATAATGTATCTGCTGAGTCGCTGGCTACGCAGTCGCTAGAAGATATGTATGTATGCTAATATAATGAAATAAGTATAATAATGTATCTGCTGAGTCGCTGGCTACGCAGTCGCTAGAAGATATGTATGTATGCTAATATAATAAAATAAGTATAATAATGTATCTGCTGAGTCGCTGGCTACGCAGTCGCTAGAAGATATGTATGTATGCTAATATATAAAATAAGTATAATAATGTATCTGCTGAGTCGCTGGCTACGCAGTCGCTAGAAGATATGTATGTATGCTAATATAATGAAATAAGTATAATAATGTATCTGCTGAGTCGCTGGCTACGCAGTCGCTAGAAGATATGTATGTATGCTAATATAATAAAATAAGTATAATAATGTATCTGCTGAGTCGCTGGCTACGCAGTCGCTAGAAGATATGTATGTATGCTAATATAATAATGTATCTGCTGAGTCGCTGGCTACGCAGTCGCTAGAAGATATGTATGTATGCTAATATAATAATGTATCTGCTGAGTCGCTGGCTACGCAGTCGCTAGAAGATATGTATGTATGCTAATATAATAATGTATCTGCTGAGTCGCTGGCTACGCAGTCGCTAGAAGATATGTATGTATGCTAATATAATAATGTATCTGCTGAGTCGCTGGCTACGCAGTCGCTAGAAGATATGTATGTATGCTAATAAAGGGTGTTTTTTTTAGAGGTTAGGTTTTCAAACCGGCACTATTTTATTCGTAGATTGTCTTTTTGACAGCTGTCACTTGATTTATGCTCAGTTTAGTTTGCCATTTCATAATGAATAGACTTACACCTGAACAACGTTTGCAAATCGTGAAAATTTATTACGAAAATAATGGTTCGGTTCGCGCGACGCATCGCGCGCTGCGTCTTTTTTAGCGATGAAGCTCACTTTTGGTTGAATGGGTATGTCAATAAGCAAAATTGTCGAATTTGGAGTGAACACAAGCCATTGCTGAGACGCCGTTACATCCTCAAAAAGTCACTGTTTGGTGTGCTCTATGGGCAGAGGGAATTATTGGTCCATATTTTTTCAAAAATGAAGCCGGCCATAATGTTACAGTTAATGGAGAACGCTATAGAGCCATGATTAATGAATTTTTCGTGCCTGAATTAGACGATGTTGATGTGGACGACCTTTGGTTCCAACAAGACGGTGCTACGTGCCATACAGCCAACGCAACAATCGATTTATTGAAGGAAACTTTTGGTGAGCGTATTATCTCGCGTCGTGGACCTGTGGAGTGGCCTCCAAGATCGTGCGATATAACACCGCTGGATTATTTCTTGTGGGGCTATGTGAAGTCGCTTGTCTACGCAGATAAGCCCGAGACGCTTGACGTCTTGGAAGAGAATATTCGGCGCGTTATTGCTGACATACGGCCCCAATTGCTGCAAAAAGTGGTCGAAAATTGGGCCTCTCGCCTGGAATTTATTCGAACCAGCCGCGGCGGCCACTTGCCCGAAATCATTTTTAAAACATAATGGCAAACCCTTATCTTTATAATAAAGCTAAATTCTTGGCCATGCCATTAAATTATATGCGTTTTATTTCATCTTGAAAACCTAACCTCTAAAAAAAACAGCCTTTATAATAATGTATCTGCTGAGTCGCTGGCTAATAGAAAGTCGCTAGAAAATAACAATTTTGCTGCACCTTTTAGATTTCCATCAGAAACTTGGTTTTCAAAATATAATATTTTCCTTACAAGTGACACTATCAGCTGGTGCATTACAAATACAGGTGACTATTTTTTAAGTCAACCGGTTCGGTTCCTGGCCGGCTAGAATTTTTTTTTTATTCAAAAATCTAATGATGCCGTTCTAGTTTTTATCAAAATCGGTCCCGAGACTCCTTTGAGCATTTTTCGCTATTCCTTGTGGTTTAGGATTTGGCCTTGAAGCCACACTTGAAAAAATCACCCTGTATTTTTAAGTAGTTGATGGTGATAATAAGTATAACAATAACAATGGTTATCAATAACCACATAGATATATTTTGAGAGTCGATAAATTGAAGTTTATGAATGAACATTCATTCATAAAATCGAGTATCGATTTTGTCGATTTATCGAGCCTATCGATGCTGTTGTGCTAAGCCCAATATTCAATAACCACATTAATAGGGAATATGCATGTAAACTCTAAAATATGTATATTTCAAATATGTTGCGCCTTTTTTATCTAGAAACACATCTGACAATATATTTTTTATATAACTATGTCTATTATTTTCTAATTTCAAAACAAAAATGTTTTATTTTTGCAAAAACGGCGAGAGTTAACACTTCGACGTGATGACGTCACAGCAGCCGAAACAAATTTTACGGTTGTAATACTTCTAACCGTGCAAAAGAAGAGATAGAACCATTGTTTCTTTAGTGTGCTGTGACGTCACAGCAATGGCGTGCTAGTGATGCGCCGTTTTCGGATATATTAAAGAATGATAAATGTTAATCCCATTCTTATTATTTTTTAGGGTTTAATCAAGGATCTATCAAATACAGCGATAAAAAAAAATGCATATTCTCTATTATTGGTCGCTCCCACTATACCCGCTAAATTAAAAAAAAAGGGGGGGGGGGAAGTAGGTGTGGGCTGTCTTGGCCGCTAGCGTAGGTACGTAAGTACACGAAGTTGGACTACCAGACGCACACCTAAAGTCCGAATATACATGTCCACGTCGCCACCACTATCTTAGGCCGCTACTGCGGGGTTGTGCGTTCTACAGAATGCGGAACCTTGCAGGGGTGGACGGGACTGCTTGGTGGGTGAACCTGCCTTATGCGGGTCATCCCCCCTGGGCAATGTTGTCGGCCAATGAGCTTCGTGCACATATCATCCACCTCATAACACCGGCAATAGCAGTGTATATCGGGCGCACTGCACAGCCTGGCCGTAGGATAACGCTTTATATATTATATATGCATTTATTGGTATAAACTACTCCTTTCCTGCGGGAGCATCCCTCAATGCAACCAGGCAGGGGGCCACCTCTCACTCGGAGAGAGGCTCCGGACAATGGAGATGGCTTTTATAAATATATATGCATAAATAAATGTGTATCTATTAATATTTATATATTTATGTACTTAATATTATATTACACTTTTTCACATTTTCATATAATAGTATATGATAATACCTACCTACAACTCCTCACCGTCATTCCTTATATATATACAGTACACTTCGCTGTAGACGAGTAGTGAGCGCTTATCTATAGTAATATATATATGTACACACAATGCTCACTCCGCGTGTTTGTGACGTGCGCGGGGACCCGTAAGGAAGGATGAAGGAGTCCTGGTGGTTGAGTGGAAAGGAGGCCTGTGGAGGTTGTTTCCTGACTGCAACACACCACTTTGGTCCGGATTTCTTCCAACACGGGCGGTCGCAGAATAGCCAACTGTGATCAATCGGCTGCGGTGTCCGTCAGACGGCCGCCAGGCGAGCCCCCCTGGTGTATGGGGTTTACAGGCGGCAGTGCATGTCTGGTTTCATGCACTGTTCAGTCTCGCGAATCACATACATTGGGGGACTATATCCCGTTAGTAGCCCTGGTGCTTTTATAAGCATCCCCGACGTTGAGGGGCTCCGTGGAGGGTGGGGAGCTAATGGGATGAAATCAACTCTAATTACCCATGGATTTTTTTTCTTTAAAAAAAACCAAGTCAGCCCCTAAGGCTGAGGTTTCCTCTGCGGAGGAGGCAAAGGCGCATAGCACAAAGGCTGTAGAAAGCACTCAACCAAAGGGACGGGCCACCGCTATCGGCAACGGTAGCACAGGTCTGTCAGACAGTAAGCTGAAGGATGGGGCCACCGTGGCCTCTACGAGTGGCAATGAAGTGCGTCATGGTGGGCACAAGGAAGGGGCCATTAAACCCAGTATTGGGAATAAGGGTCAGTCCTCGGGCGGACCACACTGCATGGCTGTTGCAACTAGTAGAGATAACAAAGGTCCATCCAGAGGCCAGGGCGCCAGTGTTACTAATCCTGTTGTTCACAGACCAATTAGGAACATGGAAGGTGCTAAAGATAGCGTAATTGGCAAAACCGGAGGGAAACTTGCGAGACCGCCAATAAAAAGTGTTCCCTCAGGGAAACCGCACCCGCAGCAAGGCCCTTCACACTCGGGAAAAAAAAATGGTTCTGCCAAGCGACGCTTCCAGAGGCTCCAGAAGCAGCAGGCGCAGGACAAAGCGTCGCCACGAGCAGGGCAGTCCAAAAGGCCTCGCGAAGTGAGCGACGAGAAGAGAGATCCTGCTGGTGACCCCAAAAGGGTAAAGACGCAAGGGTCATACAAAGAGGCACTGACGGGTACGAAAATGGCTATCACCACGGATTCGTACCCAAAGACTATGCTTAAGCAGGAGGACTATGTCAGGATAAGGGAGCTACTTCATGGATTAATCCTAGAAGCGGAGCCCTGTCCTGACATCGACATGAATGGGCTAGCTGGAGGAGTGGCTCATATTCTATGCCTAGACCAGTCCTCTACCAAATGGCTGTGTACCTTAAACGGCAGAAAGCTCGGGCCGATTACCCTCAAGGTGATAGAGGCAAAGGACCTGCCTAAACCGGTAAAAATGGCCTGGAGATCGGTGTACAAGGGTGAGGTTGAGTTGGAGAGCATACTCCAGGTTAACTCAAAAACTCAACCCGGCCTTGAACACCGATCTCTGGAGAGTGGTTGACACAATCGTGGAGGGCCTCAACGTGAGACGAATCGTCCTTATGGACCACGACTCCGCTGAGGTGATCCGCGAAAAGGGTTACCACATAAAAACCGGTTTGGAGAGGGACTTCTTCAAGCTTCTCGAGGAAAAGAAGCCGGAGGAGGACGTCAAGGACTCGGAAAAGCAATCTGCTGGAAAGGTGGAAGACCCTACATCACCTACCACCTCGGTGAGAACAGCAGAATTGCTGGAGGGACTGGTCGACCTGGAACTGAGCGAACAGGGGGAGCAGTCGGAGATGTCAGGAGCAGAGGAGGGCCCTATGGAGGTCCCAAAAAATCCCTAAACACACAAAGACCCAGACACAAACACACATAAACTAAACTTTATACACACACACTTAAATTACATATTTACAACTAAACCACACATTCACTTACATATAAAACTAACATTAAACAAACATAATCACAAGGGATCATCAAGAAAGATGGACTCATATAAAAGGTACCTAAATTTTGTACAAATTAATTTACACCACTGTAAATCGGCGACTGCCCTTTTGGCACGAGCATTTATGGCAAATCAATATGATGTAGCTTTAATACAGGAACCATACCTTTATAAAGGAATAGTTAAAGGCTTGAATAATATAGGTGGTCATTTACATCAAGCTAATGATGGGAATATTAGAACCTGCAGTTATGTCAGACATGGCATACATGCAACAACACTAACTAATTTCTGTCACAGGGATCTTACTACAATAAAAATCATATCAGGAGAGGGCAGGCAGGAAACATTAGTAGCTTTAGCCTACCTTCCATATGAAGACAAGGAGCCCGTTACACCTAGAATTGAGGAGCTAATACAAAGACGCTCTAGCAGCAATGAACACCTCATTATGGGATGTGACGCAAACGCTCATTATGTTGTCTGGGGAAGCACGGACAACAACTCAAGAGGGGAGAAACTATTAGAATATCTTGTAAGTTCTTCCTTATTAATATTAAATAAAGGTAACAGGCCAACATTTATTAATGCAAAAAGGGCTGAGGTGTTAGATATTACAATAACTTCTAGGAACACATTCTCTAACATAGATAACTGGCATGTGTCTAATGAAACATCTCTTTCTGATCACAGATATATATGCTTTAGGTACATGATGAAACATAACATTGTAACCGTACAGAGAAGGAATCCTAGGAACACCGACTGGAAAAATTACTACAGTGATCTAAAGGTAGAACTAGGAAACAAAAAAGGTAAGCTCAATTCCACTATAGATATAGAATTCGAAGCTGACAGGATTGGTACTGCAATCAAGACGGCATGGACTAACAATTGTCCGGAAAAAAATATTCTAGCGAAAAAGGTCCCATGGTGGAATCAGGATTTAGCTAAACTACGCAAGGTAACTCGAAAGGCTTTCAATGTCGCGAAAGCAAAAAACGATTTTAGTGAGTATGCACGTTTATTAACAGAGTATAATAAAGCAGTACGGAAAGCTAAGAGACAGGCATGGAAAAACCATTGCGAATCGATAGAATCAATACCCGGCATCATGAGACTGACAAAGGCAATGGCTACTACGAAAGCCAACCCACTTATGATGGTAAAGGACGAAAACGGTAAGCTAATGGAGACTGGGAAGGGTACGTTGGAAATTATGTTTAAAACACACTTTCCAGGATCGATTATCACAAACAACAAGGTAGACAACCTAAACACTGTCAACGACCAGGCAGTACATACCACCAAACGAGACTGGGAAACTGCGAAAAAAATAGTAGACGAACATAAAATCAAATGGGCCCTGAGCAATTTCCAACCTTATAAATCTCCGGGTCCAGATGAAATATATCCCATTCTACTACAAAGGGGGCTGCCAATACTAAACTCCCACATTAGCAGACTCTTCAAAGCATCTATTGCATTTGGTTACACACCAAAGCAGTGGAGGATGGTTAAGGTAGTATTCATACCGAAGCCAGGTAAAGTAACCTACGAAGAACCCAAGTCGTTTAGACCTATTAGTCTATCATCTTTCTTATTAAAGATATTAGAAAAAATACTGGATAGACACTTTAGGGAGGGCCCACTAACAAGGACACCTCTTCACAGATTTCAATGTGCCTATCAACAAGGAAAGTCAACTGAAACCGCGCTTCATCATGTCGTTCATAAAGCCGAGATGGCTTTAGAGAACAAGGAGGTATGCGTAGGCATATTCTTAGACATAGAAGGAGCATTTGATCGCACAACTTTTGAAGGCATTGACAATGCCTTAAAACACCATGGCATAGAATCAACCATTTGTAGATGGATACAAAATATGCTTAGGAGTAGAATGGTTATATCACAACTACTCGGAGATGAAATGATGATAACTACAACCAAAGGATGTCCACAGGGTGGAGTACTTTCTCCTTTGCTGTGGAGCCTTGTTGTAGACTCAATTCTAACAAAACTAAACGTTGGCCCATATTATACAGTAGGATATGCTGATGACCTAGTTATAATGGTAAACGGTAAATTTGTAGGCACAACAATAAGTGTAGCACAAAAGGCTCTGGGAACTGTTGAAGAATGGTGTAACTCTCAACATCTGTCAATAAACCCGAGTAAAACTTCAGCATTGCTGTTCACAAGGAAAAGAGACCTAACGGGACTGATCTCTTTAAAGTTATACGGGTCTGAACTACAATGGTCCACTGACGTAAAATATCTCGGTCTTACTCTAGATAAAAGCCTTACATGGAAACTACATGTTGACATGTTAATAAAAAGGGCAATAAGGGTATTCCTATGTGTCGATCGGCATATGGCAAAACATGGGGACTAAAACCAACAGTAATGAAGTGGATATACCATACCATGGTAACGCCGATACTAACATATGGAAGTATTGTGTGGTGGCCACGGACTAAGCTTGATATCTGTAAAAAAGACCTAGCTAAGTTACAACGATTGGCATGTATGTCTATTTCAGGTGCCTTTAAAACAACACCGACGGCAGCTATGGAGGTACTATTAAATCTTAAACCTTTACACGTGATAATAGAAATGGAGGCAAGGAAATCACTTTACCGACTACGGAATAATAAAGAGTGGTATCCAAATATGCCCCAAACTATTCACACTAGGATGGAAACTGACAACAATCTCGATAGGATTCTTGAAATGTGCGCTGACAACATTTCGACTATTCGAATCTTTAAAAGGAACTACAAAACATATTTCCCGTCACGGGACGAATGGGAAAATGGTTCTAAACCCGACAGTAAATGTCAAAACTGGTATACTGATGGATCAAAGATGCAGTCAGGAACGGGTGCAGGAATACATACTAATGGTCATGATATTCATGTAAGCATGGGACATTACCCTACAGTTTTCCAAGCAGAACTGTATGCGAAAATAGTATCTGCAAAGAAGATCCTAGACATGAGATCACATGGAGAAAACATAAATATTCTCAGCGACAGCCAAGCAGCACTTAAAGCTCTGAGCTCGTATGAGACCAGATCTGGGCTGGTTTTGGAATGTGTTAAACTGTTGAATAAAATCGGCAGGAACAACAGGTTAAGACTGGCCTGGGTGCCGGGACATATGGGCATCGAAGGCAATGAAAGGGCAGACCAACTTGCTAAAATGGGTTCGGAAACTCCCTTAATTGGACCTGAACCATTTATAGGCATACCCAACATAACAATAATTAATGCATTAAAAAAGTTTGCTGAGGACAAACACACAAGATGGTGGTTAACGCAGCAAGGCCTAATACATTCCAAGAAATTCATTGGTATGAGGGCAATAGGCCTGGATAAGATATGGAAATTCAACAGAAGTCAAATAAGGCTACTGGTGGGAGTGTTCTCAGGACACTATACAACCAACAAACACCTCTATACTATAGGAGTAAGAGATGATCCCACATGCAGATTCTGTGGTAAGGAGCCCGAATCCATGCGGCACCTACTGTGCGACTATGACGCTAGGGCAATCCAAAGAATAAAATACCTAGGACAGGCTTATCCGGATCCAGAAAGCTACAGGCTAATCGACCTTGGTGATGTCCTTAAATATGTCAACAACATATTTGGGGACGATACTGAGGTGTGTGGATAATAGGAATGGGGAACACACAAAAGATCCCAAAGGGTCGAAGTGTTTTTGACTGATGTCAACCCCAAAACCAATAAGATAAGATAAGATACCCGCTAAATCATAGTTTTATTAAAATAAAACAACAGAATAATATCAAATTAATTTCATTTATTTTTGAGAAGAAATATTTTCTACAACTAGATTACAGAGAGCATTAATTTTAATTTCATAAATTCTTATTTAAAAGATTCATTATAAAAACAATACGGGACAAGTATCATACATATTCAGCAACAAGCTAAATAGTGTATATAACCGCAAAAATGGACTAAGAAGCCAGGAAATGGCGAACTTAAATGTCTAAACATTAAAAAGGTGTTTTACAGTGATATTAAAGTTTATTTTTAAGGAAAAAAGGACATGAGAGGTATAAATATTACTTACTCAATCCACATTTTTTTTTAGGATAATTAAACATATTGCTTTGGTCACAAACTAAGCTCTAGGCTTATACTATGTGTACCAGAAACAACGATATAATACATATTATATTTTATAAACACCCAGACCATGACAAACTGTACAGAAAAAACGTACTAATATTTTTTTTGCCATTAGTGGGAATCTAACCCACGACCTCAGGACACAACGCCAAAGGCTAATAAAAAATCTATTAACTTTTGAAAAGACAACTAAATTTTGATTTATGATTTTAAAAATATTATTTTAGATTACATTACAAAATTTAACAGAATCTTTATACAGAAGTTATGTTATTAGGATCGAGTAAGTAAAATCTACACCTCCATGTTTTTTTAAAAAAAAAAACTTTATAGTCACTGAAAACTACAATTAGATGTTTTTTGACCTTCGAGTTCGGGAATCCATTTCCTGTGCCCTTAATATAATTAAAAAATATAATATCTATAATTTTATTTAAAACAATACAGTCTTCAAATTAAGGCGCATCACATCTTGTTTTAAATCAATTTCTATATTAATTTAAATACTAAAAATATGACACTATTTGGTAAAAAAATAATAATAATATAATAATCTAATTTATATTGCCTTGAACGATGCACCTTGTATAGATAAGAGTAGAACCTCAGAGGAAAAAACAAATACAGATTACCCTTAACTGTGAACTGAAAGTATGTACCATGCTCTTGGAAATAACTATTTATTTAAAGGCGACACCTTTCAAGAGGGGCCTATTCTACTAAATAAATTGGATATCAACTGCATGTCATAGTTAAAGTTTGACATATTTCCATGAAACTAACAATAATATATGGAACCGCCTCAAATGGCCCATTAAACGAAATGTCAAACAAGTTCGTTGTCTATGGTTGCTATTCTCACTTCAACCAATCAACGCTCAGTGATTGCTGCCATCTTTTGTTCTCAAAACTGGAAAGGCGATTTAAGGACAATGGGCACCTCCCTAATTTATCTCTCCATGCATATTTCTCATAGAAAATTTATCAAATTTGAACATTCATACGACGCATGATACACAATTGATTTAGTAGAATAAGGCCCCTGTTCACAGTTACACTATCTTTTTAAATGGAATATTTGGAGCCTGGAGCCGAGCTTAATAAACTGGTAAATTTATGATTTTTTTTTTTCTTTCAAAATATATTTTACCTTCCGGGCTAACTTTTTATAGCTTACGGAATATATACACAGGGTGACTTGGAAAGGTTCTATTTGGGCTAATATGAGGTTCTACTGATCAAAGAAACAACTTTACTTATTTTTTTTTTCATTTGCAACCATATGTTGCATAAATTGCCTAGAACTAGTAATGTAAAAATTACCAATTTATATGGGTAAGTCAATTTTTTTTTTCATTTGCGACACATGGTACCACGGGAAAAGTTTTATTTATTTCATCAGTAGAGTCACCTATTAACCCAAAGTATAACCTTCAATGTATAACACAGACAATCGAATGACATTTCAAAATGGCGGCCTTCCTATTTAGTTCCTATTCTCGCCACTTCAAAGATAATTCTGTAATGCTTTTTGTTTGAGGTTCAAAAATAATATAATATTTTTTGGATCAACCAATCATTATTTCATATATTAGTAAAATTATTTAAAAACACAACAATTTGCTATCGACATTATATTTATAATAATAGGAAAAAGGAATGTAATATCATCGGAGGCTTTATCGACACATAAAAAAAAATATTTAAAAAAAATCTGTTTCTTTTTTATCAGATTAAAAAATAGATTCTTAAATCACAATTGAGATTATTTAAATATTTTATTAATTTATAACATTTTTATATATTTTTTTTTTTAAAGATGTTGTTTTTGTTACTTATATATTATAATAGTCTGTAAGATTTTGTACTTAAACCAGCATGGCGCCCAAAATAACGTTTTGTAATAGCTGATATGTATTTTTTTTATCGCAAAACTAATGTTTTTTTTATTGTCATAGTTATCTTAGGTGCCATGCTACGGAGGCTTGAAGTGACTTAGTATCTACCTAATAGTAAGCAGACCAAATTACATGAATAGTGTCTATTATTATATTATTGTACAACAGTATTGTTTGCTTCGTATGTTCCTAAGTTGGCTGAATGATGAGGTTACGAAATAAGCGGCGATAAAGGAAAATTTCTGCCTATTACATAACCGCAACCAGAAGGTATACTTTATTATCATAATTATCAAGCCTTAACAACAAAAACTATTCAATTAAGTACCTACTACTAAAAAAAAATTTAAAGCACTTTTTAAAGGATTTTTTTTTTCAAAATTTAAATAAGTACATAAGTGGGGGCAGTTTGGACCCCACAGTTGTTATCTTTGGTCGCCATGAGTATGTAGCCATCGTTACCCCACATGTTCGACCAAGAGTTCTTCACTAGCCAGTACTTCTGACCGTTTAAGACCCCATACCCGACAGCCAATACTGCATGATCCAAACCATCGAGATCATTATTACTGAAAAAAAACATTTATTATCATTAATGGAGCAGCGCTTGACTTTGTATCTACCTGTTTATATGCAGACCTATAAAGTCCACGAATGGGTTCGATCGATACATTTTTCTTTAGCAACATTGATCGCTTCTAACTAAATGATTCGGTTACGAAATGGGTGCTGAAAAAGACGAATTTGCATTACAAGTTCATTAATATCTTCGCTGGTTTATCAATTTAACGGCCCGTTTTGTAACCGCACCCTTAAAGGAGATTGCCACCTCCATAAGAAATCTATGCAATAATGTCCTAAAAACTGGTGAACCCACAGACTAAAACTGAAACATGACTTTTTCAATCAACTATAACTGCAATTTCAATTACTTACTGTAAAAGTAATAAACCTATCCTAATTTAAAAAAATGACTAGTTGCCTTGAAGAATCAGGAGCCTTATTCCGAGTTTGCAACCGCTAATCACGACAAGTCGTTGCGCAAAATATAAATATGGAAATATAAGCTCTATTCCAATGGTTATATAGTATGTATTAGGTTGGCTATTATAATGCCGCCATCTTGAAATACAGGAATTCTTCGCAAGTTTGAACATGTATGGAGCATTGGAATTTCAACTTTACAATTAAAAGGATAGAACTTACATTTCAATACCCCGACTTTACGCAAAATGCGCGACGGTGAACGTGTCAAAACTCGGAATAAAGCCCCAGTTATGCTGTTAGTTTTATTTCTACTAAAAAAAAAATCTAAGAAAAAGAAAGTTTAAGAATATTTAAGAGCTCACTTCTTGGTTGCTACTTAAAAATATGTTTATTGATATTTGTTTTTCCTGCATCAAACTTAAAAAAAGAAAAACGTAAGAGCCTCGGTCATAATTATAACACCTCCAAAAACCTATGAATGTTTAGTTACAGTCGCGACCAAAAGCTCTGGACTGTATGGGAAATTTTGACCAGACGGTCCTCTTAAACATGTATGTATTACTTACCATTTGGGCTCAAAATAAACTCCATGGGAATAGAAACTGAATGTCTTGTGTGAAGCATCAATGGCTACCGAAATCGGTCCATGTTTGAAGATGGCCAACTGAAAAACAATAAAAATAAACAATTAATTTGATAGTGAGTTTGATAAGGTTTGAAGTATGGGAATTTCAACTCTATGGTAAGAAGCTGACGATTTAATTTATAAAGATTTAAAGAAACTACTATTATAGTTTTAAACACATTTTAATAAATAAAAACAATATTACATGCTAAAGGTGTTAATCAGAACACAAGTTGCTTGTCGATTATCGACTTTTGGTTAGTATAACAGGTGGCCGAGTTGGACTTCAAACTTATAACATTATAGTTTAAAGGTCGCTGGTTCAAACCCCAGTGTGTATCAATTAGTATTAGTTTTTAATAAAAAAAAATACACAACAACGTGTTTCGGAGTGCACGTTAAGCTGTCGATCCCAGTTTTACGATACCAACTTGTAAAACTGTATATAGATGGGTTATTGAGTCTATCCAAATTGACAACTTGTTCGGTGTAGATACATCGGCTACGACGGGGTGGGATTAAAAGCCTCTTCGCTGGGTACCTTGGGGTCGTCTAGGCGGTCTCGGGCGCCGCAAGGCATCCGTAATGGTACAAGTGTAATTTTTATACAATACCACTTGTTTGGTCACAAAAAAAAAAGAAAAATCAGGATAACAGTTCTGTTGTGTGGTCAAGATGGTTTTGTTCTGAGCAAATTTGTGCGGCCGCTAATAATTTGTGCGGCCGCTAATAATTTGTGCGGCCGCTAATAATTTGGTGTGTAGTGTTTCGTTCGTCGTGTATTTAGGCGCCTACAAATAATTGTCAGATTTGTCGCGTTGTGAATTTTGGTGTCAAAACGTAGTGTTGTTAACAAATCTGAATAGTAATTGCGTGGCATGTTAGTGGTTTAGAAGACAACGAAGATATTGCATTCCTCGGGTACCCGGGGGACTCGTCGCTGAAGCTACCACACAAGAGCCACCAGTAAGTAATAGTTTTTTTAATACGGTTGCTCAAAAAGTGGCGTATTGCAGGGACGTATAGCATTCGGGATGTGGACATACTCGAGATTTTTTTTTACCTTTTCCGAAATCGTTCGTTCTATTTCCCAGAGCCACTAATTTGTTTCAATATCAGATTTAATGATTTAATTTAATGAGTTAGGTTAGGTTTCATTTCATTTCATATCAATAAAAAAAAACTACTGAAGACTTGGCTGTATGGGCATAGTTCCCTTTGCCTACCCAGAATGGGTGAAATAAACAAAAAAAAAATCTCTGCTTATATTATTTTACGGTTGGCGTCACTTTCCAGAAATTTTCTTTGCGAGTTTAGTTGTGTTTTTATTATTTTACTAAATTGCTTCATTATTTCGCAATCGTATTAAAAATAGTTGTTCAGTACAAGTGCGGAACCGTCATTGCTACTTGATCCAACTGTCAACCCTCACCTTCGCCTCGCCTCGGCTCGGGTAAACTCTTTGCAATGACAGGCTTTCCGCACTCGTAATGAAATATACTATTTTTTAGCGGTGCGTAACGCACCCGTGTGAGAACCCTGGACTAGTTTGTTTCCCGGCTTCTCGCACGCCGCTTAAGGACTCTGCAGTCGTGTTGACGCCCATACAAACGTAGGTACGTCCAACTTGGCTGTTAGTCGCGATTCAATTATTATTTTTGTGTTGGTTATTGTACGCAAAAATCTTTCTGTTGTGGGTAATAA
>CAWUHH010000466.1:0-16518 GCA_963921915.1 Hyposoter dolosus
GGACCGGCATTATTTTTTCTATGGCCTCCTCTAACCTAATTCTGCGTAATGAGACCCTGAGGGCGTATTTAACAGAGTCTTAGCTTCTCCCTAATTAAATGTCTCGTTAATTTGGGTTTTAGACCTTTATGAATGGCTGACAATAAATATATTGTTTGTTGGCTTATTGGATGAGTATTAACAGGAGTTTTTTTTTTAAAAAAAGCTCATCATGTGACCTTGTATCAACTGAGGTATTCCGGGCCGAATCAGTGCTAAAAATAAGGTTAAAAATCATTAACAAAGAGGCCGCTGTGGCACAATATTTCACTATAATTTTAATTAAAAAATATTTGGAGACATTTAAATAAAATATAATCCCCCTTTTTATAGTAAAACATGTGTATTTTTATTAAATAAATAATAAATTAATTAATTTGTAAGTTTTTTTTTTTTTTTTTTAGTTAATTTAGTTTTTAAATGTA
The DNA here is from genome assembly GCA_963921915.1 of Hyposoter dolosus. Taxonomy (NCBI): domain Eukaryota; kingdom Metazoa; phylum Arthropoda; class Insecta; order Hymenoptera; family Ichneumonidae; genus Hyposoter; species Hyposoter dolosus. The sequence continues at coordinate 465 of CAWUHH010000466.1, forward strand.
CATTTTATTTTAAACTTGAATTATACTATTAAGTTAATTAAGTTAAATTATGTGATTAAATAATAAATTATTAAGTAGATAGTTAAAAGTGTTGTGTTCTCATTTAATAAATTAATTAAAATAAATTAACCTATCCTCATTTGTATATTTCATATGGTATTTCGAGACTATACCATCATAAACACTGCAAACAAGTTCGCCACTTGTTAGGTGTTGCCCCCGTGTTACCCTGAGGCCGTATTTTTATCTAGCACATTCTTATTTTGACGTAGTGGTCTAAGATTTATATAAACTTTAAAAAAACGGGTTAAAAGGCACTGTATTTCGATTTTTTTTTCGATCGAGCAAAGTAATTTATATTAATTACGTTTTGTATATCCTAGTTTCGAAAGATATTAAATAAACAACCTAGGCAATGTATGATAATCTTAAGAGAGAAATCATCTTTGATCTTCTCCATAGTTCCGTGGTTGCGCTATAGGCGTTGTGTACGGAAGTCGTGGGTTCGATTCGTACTTGGCCAAAATTTTTCTGTACAGTTTGCCAAGATCTGGTTTATCAAATCTAATAGGTATTGCTATCGTTGTTTCTGGCCACATAGTACAAGCCAAAAGCTTAGTATGTGACCAATATGTGTTACATGGCCTATAGTTTTTACAGAGTAAGCGTGCTATCTCTTCGACCTCTTCGTTGCTATACATCAGGCAAGATTAAGGTCAAAAGCAGACTCTGTTTCTAATTAAAAAAAAAAAGGTACATAGGTATTTATTTTATAATTTTATTAAAAAACATAAATAGTATAACTATACTAATAAAATTAAAACTATACCTAAATTAAAACATTATAATATTAATTTAAAAAAACCCTATATAACAGATATCCTATAAAAATAAATTTATAAATAATATATTTCCTCCATATCGCCGTAAACAGGGAGGGTCCCCAAAAGACTGTCTGCGTTCCTCGTTGTATTGCAATACTGATACGCTGTCCGAGGAACGAACCAGCCCTTCGATTACCAGATGCGTCGACCAAACGCTTGGAAATGTAGTTGTAGATTTTATGTGGTCCTGGGGCTTTATTCCGAGTTTTGACACGTTCGCCGTCGCGCATTTTGCGTAAAGTACGGGTATTGAAATGTAAGTTCTATTAAGGTTAATTAGAAAGTTGAAATTCCAATGCTCCACACATGTTCAAACTTGCGAAGAATTCGTGTATTTTAAGATGGCGGCATTATTAAAGCCAACCTAATACATACTATATAACCATTAGAATAGAGCTTATATTTCCATATTAATAGTTTGCGCAACGTCTTGTCGTGATTAGCAGTTGCAAGCTCGAAATAAGGCCACTGGTCCAAACGGCTCAAATACATAGTCCCTGCCAAGAACTGCGTATTTGCGCCGTTTGAGATTTTCTACCGTAGAAGCGGCGGCGCCAGAATATAATTTTATTCTAAATTAAAAACAAACATTTTTTTCTATAAGAACGTATTGCTAGATTATATTATTACTACTAAAGTTTAGTGTTACTGGATATTAACATTTAATACACAATGAAATCTTTTTATTTAACAACCTATATAACTTAATAGAATTCGCGCAGTATTTACGATCATGTAAATTTATGCGATCTTTCTTTACATTCGTGTCATGCGTCCTACAATATTTATTCAAAGTAATGCCTCCATTTTATTGTGTTAATAAAAAGTAGGACAACCTTGTTTGTGATAAATGGGATCCGAAATTAAGATACTTTTCAACAAAACCCTGGCGCGTTTGTTTTTTTAATAATTGTTTTTGGGATGATAATCGAGGTGTTGGGATCTGTTTTATTATTCAACATTGTTTGATAACATCACTAGTGCTTTGGAGAGAATGTTAAGCCGTCAATCCCAATTTCACTATATTAATCTATCTATTTAGAAACATTTCACTAAACCTGTCTGTATGCTAAAACCATAAACCTTGTTATTAATGTGTTTTTTCACCTTTGTTTCATATTAAATACCTCTGGGTACCCTGACATACATGATGACTTTGAAAGGATGTACTTTGGGCTAATATGAGGTTCTACTGATTAATACGAACAACTTTTCCCATGGAACTATGTGACGCAAATGAAAAAAATATATTGCCTTCTCCATACAAACTTGTAATGTTAAAATGATCAATTTGTATAGGGAAGCCAACATTTTTTTCATTTGCGACACATGGTTCCATGGGAAAAGTTGTTCGATTTGATCAGCAGAACCTCGAATTAGCCCAAAGTACATCCTTTCAAATTCACCCAGTAAATATGTATGTGACAGGGAGAAAGTACAGATATAGCTAGCGTCGTAAATGTCTAAGTCGTAAAATCGATTTTTAGTAATTATTTCTTCTACCTTGAAATATAATAAGTTTTCTTTCAGTAAAATTGTTAAAATCTTCATGGCGTAATATTGTTTCTTTTCATGGCCCAATAAAAGCGCAGTCGGTATACTACAATAGGTTTAGTTTCACAGGTATTTCACATATACCATAACTCCATGACACTGTCTTACAATAAAGCTCCGTAAGTGAAATATAAGCCCATTTCCCAGCGCTCACACGTTCACCAGCTACACCCGGATATAAGTTGTATGCGATCCGGATATCACCCGCTCTCGCTCGCTCTTGTATAATGATGGTAGATTATTTTTGTCTCTTTATCAAAAGCGTTTGTATGTAATATTAAATAAATGTCGCTGAAAAATCAGAGGGGGAACGCTTTAAGTATTTTGGGCACAGCTTCGGAGGATCTGCAAGATTTTTTAAATACATGATTTAATTTATATTATAATACAGTTATAATAAAATATACAAATTAATAAGTTATTATTGTTTATTCATAATAGTACAACGTACTATTATAAATAATAGTATTTAGTTTATTTACAGAAATATAAATAAACAACAATATATAAAAATTTAATAAAATATAACAATTAAACTAACTAAAAATAATACCTTTAAAATAATAATATAGTATTTAGAGGTTTCCAGTAAAATTAATATTAATATGATATCAGAATTAGAAAAAGTTTTTAAAACCTCTTTTTGTGCCGATTATAAACTCAATTTTAGAGCAAATTTTGATATCGTCTTAGATTGACTGTCGTCATTGATTTAACAACTTTTTGATATCATATTAATATTAATTTCACTATAAGTTTTAACCAATTATATCAAACTCGGTAATTAAATATATTACTTACATTAATATAAATTTAGTAATTCAGCCGCGAAGCGTCTACGAACGACTGAACAGAAATTATCAGTATAATAATCAAATCAAATCATTTATTTCATGTAAATCTTTACAGATATTTATGAATAGTAAAAAAAGTTTAACAATGAAGTCTTAGAGTGCGTTTGGTTAGGCAGCTATTCATTATTAAAAGAACGACAAATATTTATTATACCTCGATATCAGATTTAGAACTTAAATTTAGAAATCTTAATATGAAAATTACTACCGAACCGAACACACACTACATAATCAACTAGTGTAAGACTAGGTAATTCCATTGACCTGTCAATCATTATCTGCCATACAAGGGAGCCACCAAGGCGACCAACTTCACCGACCATATCCACGCCTTAAATATTTATTCTAAATAAAAGGTTAGTAACCAATCACATATATATATATATATATAAGGGCGGGTATACTAACTGTAAGTCGATCCCCTCAGAGACACCCCGGAGAAAAAGAAACCAGCAAGTAAAAAACTCTAGTGCTTCACACAAACTAAAAGAGGAGCACAGCTATTAATTTGCTTATGCTATATAGCATATATATATATAGTAGCATACTCAAAATGCACTCCACAGATCAGCATGCGTAAAACACCCTATGGCAGATTATTTGTTACTGTACCAGTGTACAGAACTACACAGTACTGTAGTATAAATTAAGTATAAATAAGCAGGTAATCATCAATGATTACCTTATCCAAAGACAAATATTCCAATACCAATACTGTCTGTGAGGAGTAGGGTATTGTTAGTGATGGCCTTTGGAAGAGTCACGCTGGAATATGATATTGAAGATCCGGTAGTCAAATCTCTCTGCATTATATTTGCTCAATTGAAGAATCTCATCCATATTCTTAATTTGTTCTGTAAGGTCATTCTGTGATAATCGGTATTTTTCTGTCAAGTCAGAGAGACATAAGTGCAAGTTATTAATTTCAGTTTTTGACTTAATTGAATCACTATCATATTGATGCTGTAAATTATTTATATATTCACTATTTTGTCTAGCTTCCAACATGAGCCTACGGCAGTCTGCTTTTAATAATATATTTCTAGACCTAATATAACTATTATTTAACTTATTTTTATATTTTTTAATAAATTTTAAAAGCTTAATGTATTTCCTATTGCTAAAATAACCACCATTGATTAAAACTACATTATTCACTTTTAAGTCTTTGTCTACCAACTCATCATATAAACATAATGTTTGTTCACATTGGCACCTCTCCTTTTCCTCTTCAAACTTTTCAATAGTCCTAAGAGCTTCATTGAGCTGCAACTCTAAATGCCTGATCCGATCTAATGCCTGCACATAGTAGTCACTGTACAGGCCAACAGCGGAGAGCTGCTCCTGTACCTGTTCACTACATACATCCTTATGATGGGTGTGGAGTTCACTCAGCTCTTTTTTTCAACTCCTTAACTTTGGCCATTGATGTTCAATAACTCAGCCTCACCATCATCTCGCTCTTTCAAAAGTTGGTCACACAGTAACTTTGATTTTTTTAGTTAAACCCAGAGCAGTTTTTAGTTTTTGTTCTAATTCTACCACAGTAGCTCTTCTTGTGGTAGGAGGCATGACTGATTCTGAAAAACACAATTCACACCCAGTAACTGATCCTCACAAAACACATACCTACAAGTACCTATTACAATAAGAGAAAAAAATGAACAAGTAGGTACTTAATAATTTAATAAAATACTACATAAAAGAAATGTTTATAAAAAGATTTTTATAATTTGTTAGGATGATGTGTAATGCAGTATTAGTAGTTGGGCATCTAGGCATATGGCATTAGAATAAGGCATTGTAATATACTTATAATATAATATAGTTCACCATCCATCACAATAAAATACTCTTCCTTGCGGAATGCCTTTACTGTAGAGGAGGTTGTCAATGAATAACATACATATAAATACTTAAATGTTATTATTAATGCAAAAGAAGAAATGTTATTAAAATTATATGGCAAAAAATATATAAAGTTCTTGTTCAACAACCCTACCTACTTATTGTAAATTTGACCTCACACTTACCCACCGTTTACCGTTTATTAGTTATTTCCCTACATAACATGAAAACAACAAGAAAATAGTATAGTTAATATTCATTAATACTAATAAGCTATAATATCAAACTTGAAATTTATAACGATTTCATACGAAATAGTCAATTGGAACGCCAAACATAAATACCTGTAATGTCTCTTCTGTTAGTTTTTATAGCAAAAATTGCTATAAACTATAATTATTTTCGTTTTATTATAACGTATTTAGTGTTTTTAATATATAATTTACCCTTAATAAATAAATAAATACCATCACGGGTGCCTATTGGGCTCCTGAGAACCGTTTAACGGGTCTCAGGGTACCCAGCGGAGGGATTAACCCGTCCTCATTTCGCCGATGGTATTCGGAGGCAAAACCTAACAAGTGGCGAGTTTGTTGCGGTGTTTATGATGAAATAGCCTCGTTGTATAAAGTGGTCACCTATCCCAGGCCGGCCTTGTTGTCATCTGCTTAACCTTGTTATCAGTTGCGCAGTGACTTAACCACTAGGCTAGGGCTGCTTTTATTAGTATAGTTACCTAAATATGAAGGATTTAATACCCCTAATAAGTCTAAACAAGTAATGATCTAATTCTGAAATAATATAGGCATTATATTTCTATTTAACATAAAAGCTCGACCCACTCTATAATCTACATTCCCATATATTTCCCACTTATAGGCACTATAATGTGCTTTTCCATTATTATGCAGCATCCTAAACAGGGCAGTAAATATCCGGGCTACGCGTTCACTGACCCGGGATTAGTATTCACCCGGCAGAGTGTCATCAGTCGATGCCTTTATTGTACCCCCCCTCCGATGGAACCCTTCTCCCTGGGGGGATGCAAAAGAGTAATAAATAATGAGGTATTAGGTTACGAACCTTTAGTGGATGGTTAGGTAGGTATCAAATGCCTATTCTTTATACTTAATTTATTTATTTATTACATTTTGGGTAAACTTACGGCTAACATTAATATAAACATTAATCATAAGTATTAATAAGACCATTAATAAGTTTACACATATAGTATCTATATAATCTATGGTAAAATTAATTTAAAAATATCAAGATTTGGTATTTTTTACACATTATTTATTGTCTTCTTTTTATAATGTTTTACACACCTTTTTGGATTCATATGACAAAAGACTTAAATGTGACCGACATTATAGTCATATAATAAAACTCTATGCAATGCTATACAAAGAGGCAATGCTGCTAGCGGTATCTACCAAGTGAGAATATTTCTTTTTTTTTCTAGGATTATTTATGTTATATTATGAAATATTTTCTAAATAAATTATTTTGGTACCTATAGAAAATTTGTAAGCCAACAGTTTAATAGTTTTGTAGGCTTACATTAATAATATTTGTTATTTCATCCATTATAACTTCTGATAAACAATAAATAATGGCAAAACACATAAAAAGCAATAGTTCCAGATGAACAAAGCAATAAAAATGCAATGCTGCAAACGCTGGAAAATTACAGCACATTTTTAGCAGATAAATCACACTGAGTCGCACTAAAACGGTAGTCCACTAAAATTATTTCCCCCAGCGTTTGTCGCGTTCACCTCGCTCTAGTTAAAAAGAATCCCTATACTTCATTCTACGAGGCCAGGGTACAAAATTCAGCAGATATCTTAGGGAATTAACTAATTTTGAACTCTATATCCTTAGGATTAAAGCTAAAATCAAATCTAACTTAATAAGTGTGAAGCCAGGGTATGAACGGCAGATGTTTTCTTCAAAATTAGTGTTTTCAACTTTATGAACCTAAAGTTAGAGTTGAAAATTACTTCGGAGTAAAGTTTAAGGTTATTAGAACATTTTCAGGATATTTTCAGTAAAGTACGTTAGTGGAAAATGTACATTTCAGTGGAGGGAATGGTCGAGTGGACCACAATGAGCGATTAGTAGACGTAGTGACAACAATACAGAATGCCTGAAATAATTTAGTCTGAAAGTTGTAATATTTGCCTGAAAATCCTTCGAATTTCAGGCGTTAATTTTATTCTGTTTCGTGTTTTAGGTTGCTCGTATTATACCGAAAGGTAAAAAATACATATATTATAGCTTATAATGATTTTTTATTAGAGCACGGCATATGAATTTGTATCTAAGTATGTAAGTAGTAAGTTTGTAAGTGACCTAGTCATGCTACGGTTTTAGTCTGTGGGTTCACCGGTTTTCCGGAGACTACTGCATCGATTTATTGCAGGGTGTGGTCTACTTTCGTCATACGAAAGGGACGATTGATTTGACGATAAAGCGAGGATATCAAAATAGACTCGGAATGCAAATACGTCCATTTCGTAACCGCATCAGTTAGGGGGCACAGGGGGAACGATCAATATTGTTAAACAATAATGTATTGAACGACCCCATTTATGGACTTTGTAGATCTACTTAACATCAGGTAGATAAAAAGTCACATGCCATGCTCTATAAAAAATATTTAAAAAATCTATCAGATGGTAAGAATACTTACACAGTCCATGAAATAGGATTGATCAATACATTGTTGTTTAATTGCATCGGTCGCTTCCACACTGCCGACTAAATGAAATGATGCGGTTACGAAATGGGTGCGACAAAGATGAATTTGCATTACGAGTGCTTTATAGTCAAATCAACCGTCCGTTTCGTAACCCTGTGTAAAAACTACGACTAGATCACATGACGGGTTTTTCATGTGGGCTCGATTTCTTGTCGAGGTCTTCTTTCAGGGTGCGTTTATGAAATAGACAGTTCAGACCGGTCTGTCGGCCTAGCAAAATTATATAAATATATCTGGGCGACACCCAGGATCCTAAAAAATCGTTATTTTATCAAACTAAGTTTCATCAATATCGAATTAGGTAGTAGTTTAGATGAAAATCTTTTTAACCAGACACACATTCAGGCAGACGGATAAACTTTTGCATTTATTTTATTAGTTAGCATGACAAAAAAAATGGAGTTACATAATGTTGTACATCTAGTACCTACTGGCATTAAGCCACCTACACCATTCTGAAGAATATATATACCAAGAATATAAAGAAAACTCATATGCAAGCGTATGTCAAGGCGATAAAATATATCGCAAAAAGGCACCGCCAGACACATCGTTCAAAATAAATGACGTATGAGAAATGAAGGCTAAAGAGCTCATAATTCTGGGCACTAGCTCTCTCTCTATGAATCAATTACTATGAATCTGCCACAGAAACCATAATAAGATAGAAGCGATAATAATGCTACAAAAACATGTTCCCAGTTATATCTAATATTTACCCTACCGCAATAGTTATTACTACAGGAAATAGTACAAATATCTAATCATAGTGTTTACTTGCTACATATCTCGATATCAAACAAGCAAATTACTAACCAAACGCGCAATTAGATCTCTAAAATGTCCGAAAATACTTTAAAAATAAAAAAATCTTGTAATAAAAGTTACGTTTTCGGTTACTTCGACGATTGTAGAAACTGGAAATAAGTGCAAATAATAATAATAGGCAGTTTTATTGATTTATTGAACCTTTGTCCTTATAAACAAAAACTATGTTGCTGACCTATCACCACAATATTTTTTGATTACTTGTCTTTTCTTATGGAAAAACTTATGTAATTGTAAATTCGAAAACATTACCTATCTGTTACAGCTGCCATGATAATAAATAATAAGTGTCTTATTAGAACTATGATTGTTTTGTCATTGTATGAACAGCAACAAACACTCGACCCTTTCTATCTTATAATGATTTCTGTGAGGATTACCCTTATCTCTCAGCGCGATGACACTGGGGATCTAGTCATTAAAACTTGTGGGGCCCGAGACCTTCGTAATGGGCCCATAAGCTACAAGCTTTGATGTAGAGATATTTGATAAAGCTCAAGTATACATGCTATAATATTATAGAGATAAAATATTACGAAAATAAAGTTATTTAAGAAATGAAGAACCTTTTGCCAAATAAATATGGCTTCCTCGCTTAACTGTAGATGATGTCCCAAGTACATAGAGCACAATTTGGAAATTTTATTTTTTACCACCGCTCATACAGATGGAAAAACCATACAGATCTAGTCATGTTTCGGTTTTAATCTGTGGATTCACCCGTTAGGAGACTACTGCATCGATTTCTTGTTGAGGTGGTAGTCTCAACAGTGCAGTTACAAAACGGGCGGTTGATTTGACGATAAAGCTGCGAAGATATTAAAATAGACTCGTAATGCAAATACGTCCTTGTCGCAGCCCAATTCGTAACCGAACGATCAATGCTGTTAAATTATAAATAACAATGTGTTGATCTGCCCCATTCATGTACTTTGTTGGTCTGCTTACCATCAGGTAGATACAAGGTCACATGCCGTGTTCCTATTAAAAAAAAACTCTTTACAGGGCGACGTGGACGTCACTTGTGTATTTGTTGCAGAGGCAAGCTTCACAAGCTCGCTTTATTTTTTCAAATAAACCTCTCTTATTGGTTGAAATCTATAGCTACTAGCGACTATAGTAAAAATGTTTTGCAAAACTTTGTGGTAGAGCTAGTAATTGCTGCTCTCCTGGTACATTCGCGTAATAGACCGTCAATGGCTGCTTTATTTGAACTTTTATTAATATGGCAGAAATGTAAGATAAAAATAGTATTGTTTTCCTATAATCATAATATCATAATCATAATATGTAGGACAAATTAAACATATTTCTCTGGTCACAAACTAAGCTCTAGGCTTGTACTATGTGTACCAGAAGTAACGATATAATACATATTATATTTTATAAACACCCGGACCATGACAAACTGTACAGAAAAAACGTACTACATGTTGTTGTTTTTATCGCAATTTTACCCCATTTTAATAATTGCCGATGCAACTTCGTTTATTAAAATTATTTAGCATACGATCTGTACAAAATGTTTATATTTAGCAATAATAAACATTGTGTTTAATAATAATAAATAATAATAAAAATCTTTATTTGCTATTATTATTGCTAGATATATATAATTTACTATGCTCGTCGGTTAGGTACCAGTAAATAGACCGATCTCAAATCTACATGTTAGGTACTAGACTAGCCATACCCGGGAAAAAATATCCGTAACGCAAAAAATTATAAGAAAACACTTTAAATGGTCAATTATATACAGATAGGTATACCGCAATGTCATGCTATTATACTGGGTAAGTTATTAGGGGATCAATACCATATATATATTGAGAACGTTTCAATTATTATTTAATCATTTATATTGAGCCCCAATTTAAAATCAATTAAACCACTAGCCCTATTACAGTTACAAGAAGCACATGTTCTGCCAAATATTTAGTCTGTCCCCATGGTACTATTTCCACAAACACGACCGACTGAGTTATGTTAGTACTTACAAAGTTGAGCGCGAGAGTGAGTCACACTCGTTATATGAGCAAGTTTAATTTGTCGCTCCGGTTACCTTGCTTGAGCCAAAGTTTGTACAGTTTTCCGGGACAACGCACGGATAGCTCAATTACTGAGCTAGACCTGAAGTTACTTCATTTTAGCTCAGCTTTAACGTATGAAGTTTGGAGCCCGTAAAGATTTACATGTACAATGTTAGCGACATTATTTATAGGGGTACTGCAATTATGTAACTACCTACTTTAGTTTAACTTTATTATTATTTATAATAATAATATGTAGGGCATTTCACATATATTGCCCTGGTTACAAACTAGGTTCTAGGCTTGTACAACGTGCACCTGAAAGTATCATACTAATACATACTATATTTGTAAACACCCAGACCATGACAAACTATACAGAAAAAGGTACTTTGTTTTAGTTTTGCGGTGATTAATATAATATTATATGGGACAAAATACACATATTGATCTGGTCACAAACTAAGGTCTAGGCTTGTACTATGTGTACCAGAAGCATTTAATGATTTAATTAAGCAATTAAGAGTCGAACCCACGACTTTACAACGTCAACCGTCTACAGCGGCTGTATTGTAGGTACAAGTTTTAAAACATAATATTATAAAAATTACCTTATGCCTTACACAATGCGAGGAAGCAAACAAAAAATATATTTAAATTAAGCCAAATCCCTGAAATTAATTCTGTTCAACCTAACAACCAATTCTGTTAACCTGCAGTCAGAGGAATATATAATTTAACCGTGCTTTTGCATAACTTATTTATGGTTAAGTTTTATTTTAATATTATTAGGCAAGATAACACAAAAAAAAATAGTAAGCAATGAAAAAATATAAAAAAGTACCTGATCAAATGTACCTACCTGTACCCTATATCGGATCGTGTGTGGCTGTCATTATTTTATATTTTAGTTTAAACCAAGAAGCCCACAATATTTCACGAAATATTTCAAAATATTAAAATACCAAAAAATCTGACTTAATATTTTATAAATAAATTTCTAAAATAAAAACAACTCAAGCACCTATTTACAAGATTGAGCTAGATAAGGCGAGCTCATCACGCCGCCTCCCGCGAGAGGGCGGGCGGAAGTGCCCGCCTTATCTGGAGCACCCTCTATACCGAGACTGGCTGCTAGTGACGTCTACTTACACTCAGATTATACAGGGTGCGCTATTCTTGGATGCCTACTTGTACGCTCAGTTATAGGTAAAGGTTTCTATATTATTTTTAAAGGGCAAGTCGAGACCCTTATAGCAGGATGAATTTGAAAGGATGTACTTTGGGCTAATATGAGGTTCTGCTGATCAATACGAACAACTTTTCCCATGGAACCATGTGTCGGAAATGAAAAAAAAATTTGGCTTCCCCATACAAATTGGTCATTTTAACATTACTAGTTTGTATGGAGAAGACAATTTTTTTTTCATTCCGACACATGGTTCCATAGGAAAAGTTGTTCGTATTGATCAGCAGAACCTCATATTAGCCCCAAAGTACATCCTTTCAAAGTCACCATGTATATAAAAAAAAAATTGTCATAAAAAATATTGTAAACATTTATAATTTAGGCGCTATGATTGATTGCCACATATTTTTAATTCTATACCTTTTTAGGTATGCACACCACAGTCTTTTTATAAATGCATCATAATAATATTATAACTTTTATATTTTCATGAATTTTCTGTTTTTTTCAGTACTAATATCCAGCTTGAGTTTATGAAGACTTTCAGATAAATATACAATATATAGGTATAACTATAGTATATAGTAATATATATAATTGAATTTTTGTTCGATTCCCACCCATAGGCAAAAAATAGTACGTAGTTCTGTACAGTTTATCAAGGTCTAGGTGTATATAAAATATAATATTTATTATATCGTTGTTTCTGGTACACATAGTACAAGCCTATAGAGCTTAGTTTGTGACTAGAGCAATATCTGTAAATTGTCCCACATATTATTATTATTAATAGTAGTATAAATATGGATCTTCGTCTTATTAAACATAAGAGCTAGGTTCTTGTCGATGAAGCGAACGCCACTCCAGTTACCCTCGGGGACGTCTTGACCTCCCCATACCAAATGACATTTAGTTTTTTCCTTCACAATCTAATATTATTTATTTTATAAATACCTTCGTCTTCTTTTTTTACATCAATCTCTTCCACCATTAATGCCATTACATGCATAGTGTCATTCGGTATCAATAATCCGAACATCCCGGTTCCAATTTATTTCCAGTAGTTTTTCAACTTTGACCAATAAATTATTTTTTATCATTGAAATTTTAAAAATAAAATTGGAAGGAAAATATTTTGGTGTGCGGGACTCGAACCTACAAGCCTTGCTTTGCCGGCCAAGCCAAGGTACTTAACCACTAAACCGACTATTGTATGATAATAATTAATTCAATTGTGTTTAGGCTTAATATTTTATTAATTTAAAATTTGAATGCCAATTGTGGCAAAATATGCTGAGCTTTTATTAATAAATGATTATGTCCATCTTTGTAACCATATTTCGCAAAGAAACTATCTTTATCTTTATTAACAAATAACCCCTCATAAAATAATCATTGGTTTTTATCTTTTATACTCGACGCCCTCTATGTCCATTTTTTCTAATTACTCCGTATTAAATAAATTATGCATCAAGAAACATTATTTTAAAAAGCAATAGAGATATGTTTAATCTCTTAAATAAGTGCACTTGAAACGTTTTGAGTCTTGAACTATAAATGTTTTATCGATGTTTTTATTATTTTTTATGATTTAACGTCATGCCATGCCCATTGCGGGGTAGGCAGAGATTGTTGAGTACAGATAGCTTAATTATATTTATGGTTATTTTTATTTTATAGTAGATATGTAATTAGTTTTATTAATTATCCGTATAAAGTCGTGATTTTTATTTAATAGATTAATATACTTATCAGTGAAAATTTGTATGACGTCGACAGAGGGGTAAAATCATTTTTGTATAGGTCTTGAAATTGCTGACTAAGTCGTCTTAATTAAACCAAATTATGAATACGTTTTACATATTAAAACTAGTTGAGTAAAGTGAAAAATCAACATTGAACAAAAAAGGCGAAGTAAATAAAAAATCATAAAGCATTTGGCTATAAAATTCAAAATGTCCACGACCTGGACAATCGCCATAGTTTCCCGCACGGACGACTGCATAATCTGCCAGCGGGAAAAACATTCTCATGTCCCGTATGCAATGCTTTACCCGACTGCTTTACAATCAAATAACATAGAGAGAACAACAACTGTATAAAATAATTTATAAAATAAAAATTGAGAATGTTTAAAAAACTAAAAATTAATTTTAAACATTTATTAATGTTTAAACTTTTACTATAAGATCTTGGACTTAAAGACGCTCAGGTCCCTGGTTCGAATCTCGGTGTGTTCCAATGAGTTTTTAATTTAAAAATGTATGTTGTACATTTGTTTGACAACACCACTGTAGTACCTCAAAGAGCGCGTTAAGCTCGCTTTCACTATACGAAAATGTGAAACCGTTTATAGATCGGTTATTGAGTCTATTCAAAACATCGCGACGCGCTAGCCACTTGTTTGGTGTAGACTCATACCATCGGCTGAGTACCCTGGGGCCGTCTAGGCAGTCTCGGGCGTCGTAAGGCACCCGTAATGATATGTATGTATGTAAGTAATTAAGAATGTTAGTGGATTATGTGATCGACCAAGGCGCGTTTATCTCGATCAAATAGGTGATATTCTCAGGAAAGGACAAGTACGCATTCTCCGAAATAGACGCGCCTGTATGAGAAGATGTATGAATGTTGAGGAAGCTAGTGAAGTATGTGGGGATCGTACGAAGTGGCGTACATTGCTCTCTGCCTACCCAATAACTAGGATACAGGCGTGATGGGTATGTATGCATGTAGAACAACAACACGTTTTTTTAATTTACATTTACACTAGCTTTCTATCCGCGACTTCCAGGGAATTTCGGGCCGCGTTTTGCTGTTGAGGTTTTTTGTGCGGTTTGCATTTGACTTTGTATCCACCATATTCATGAACTTTGTACCATCAGATAAGCAGACCTACAAAGTTTATAATGGGATCGATCAATACATTTTTGTTTAACAATGACCGGCTAAATGAAGCGGTTACGAAATGGGTGGCGACAAAGACTTATTTGCGTTACGAGTCTATTTTAGTATCCTCGCTGCTTTATCGTCAAATCAATCGGCCGTTTTGTAACTGCACCATGAAGGAGACTACCACCTCGATAAGTGATCTATGCAGTAGTCTCCGGAAAACCGGTGCACCCACAGACTAAAACCGATACATGACTAGGTGTAGTTTTTTTTTCCAAACCTGTTTTCCAAAGCTTTGAGGCATTTGTTCGCCTAGGTGTAGTTTTTTTTCCAAACCTGTTTTCCAAAGCTTTGAGGCATTTGTTCGCCTCAAAGCTTTGGAAAACAGGTTTGAAAAAAAAACTACAACTTTAAAAAAAAAAAACAATTTGGTTCGTTTTCTTCTAGTTAAGCAAACGGCCTACCACAAACACTACTAGTTAGCTACGACCACCCGACATTTTCAGACCAACATGACAAACTATATGTTGCGCTTTAAGTTATTATAAAAAGTTGGCCAGAGTAGTCGGATCTGCAAGTAGGTCTGACGTGTGCCAGCACCCTAAGTCCAAAATAAATTTTTCATCCTTAGTCTAAATACTCGTAAATAAAAAAAAAGTATTTCATTTAAATTATAATTTTAGTCACTCCACGACATTTAAAATAATAACTGTGAAACTAAAATAGTGCTCCCTGGACGTTCTATCCAGTCAGATTATAAAGCCTCTCGCACACGATTCAGGCTCACCGTCATCCGCAGATCCGCTTCCGGGAGTGGTCGTTTGTGTTCACCACCGAGTTTTGTGTGCATCGTTTTAGTCAAGCCTTGTTTTCGCTGCATACGACGCGCTGCTAGATTTTATGAAAAAGATGAACTCGCTACATAGCATAAAGTTTTAATTTGATTTTCTTTGTTTTCTCGTTGAATATTTTATGCTTTATGAAAACTTAAAAAGTTGGGTTTTGTTCTGAAATTATAATATGGAGAAACGTAGTAAAGTTGACGTAGTCATGTTTCGATTTTACAGGGTCTTCAGTTTTTTCGAAGCATCATATCAATATCCTTTCCAGGGTACGGTTACAACACGGCGTTTAATTTGATAACAAACCAGCTACGATATAACTATACCGTAATGCAATTTTTTAAGAAGCGGAGATCCCGAAAAATC
>CAWUHH010000467.1:0-11778 GCA_963921915.1 Hyposoter dolosus
GGGGGTGACCTTTTTCCCAGCCATCGCGCATATATATATATTTTCCCCATTCTATCCGGAAATCTGCGTGACATAGATTTCCGGAAGGACTCCCTATTTCGGGGACGCGCTGTAAGACAGCCGCCCAATATGGGTCAGACGCTGACCAGATAGCCGCTCGCTACGAGGCAGACGCTACCTGGGTTTACGGATTTTAATCACATCGGATGAGACCCGAAACTCACTTCATCACATCAGCCGCCCACTGTGGGTCAGACGCTGACGTAACCGGCAGCCGCTCGCTCCGAGACAGACGCTGCCGATACCTCTTGGGACCGTTTGTTAAGTGGGTGCAAAGCGCCCACCGTAAGCCCCTCCACCACGTCAAGGTGGTCCCTTGGGGGGGAGCCAACCTTTTTTTTTTTTTTTTTTTTTTTTTTTTTTTACGTGGGGAATCCTCATGGATACCCAGCCATCGCGGGGGCGACAGCCAGGTTATGTCAGACTCTTACTGACTAAACCCCACGGTGTTCCTCCGGCCGCCATAATGGCAGGGCCACGGGTACGCTTGCGCATTCGTCCGCGACCCCGCCGGCGTGAGCCCGCTTTCGCGGACACGGTCTCGAGTGGAGGAGGGCCCTCGATATACCCCCCTCTCAACTTCCCCAGGAATAAAGACGCCCGGTAACACCACGGACGCCTTTCCTCACGTGGCCCTCGACGCGACCAATGCCCCCGCATCCGCCGCCCCAGGCCCCACAGGACGGGGGGAACGAGCACCATGTCCCCCGCCGCCCCGTTCCTCCTCGGCCACCGAATGAACGGCGGCCGGGGTTGTGGCCCCATCCCAGCCAACTCCGCCTCCACAGAGAGGTGCCGGGAGGGGCCCCTCTTGGGACCGTTAGCTTCGGCGGTGGTGACCAGCCACCGCTTACTAGAGCCCCCCCACCACGACAAGGTGACCCCATGGGGGGGGGGGAGGGGGGTGGGAGCCAACCTTTTTTTTTTTTTTTTACGTGGGAAAATCCTCAATGGATACCCAGCCATCGCGGGGGCGACAGCCGGGTTATGTCGGACTTGAACCGACTAAAACCCCACGGTGTTTTTACCGGTCGCCATAGAGGGGGACAACGGGAACGCTTTCGCACTCGTCCGCGGCCCCCCGGCGCTAGCCCGCTAACCTGCGCGGGCTCCGGCTCCTTGAAGGGGGAGGAGAGAGCGTCCTCCCCTTCTTTCCTCCGGCAAGCTGGCGCACGCAAACACTACGCGCGCCGCCTCATGAGGCCTTTTAAGGGATGTCTACCGCCCCCGCGGCGACACCCCAGGCCTGGGTCAGGTTGGTAGTAGGGGAAAGCCGGAGGCTCTCCCCCTACGTCTGGTCCTTCGCCGGCGACATGCGGGAGCGTCGACGTCCATTTCCCGCTCGCGTTCCGCTGCCTCCTTCTGCGTCATGACATTTTCGCAAAAGGAGAGAACCGCTTGCCACGACCTCCGACTATCCACCATCGCCTTGACGGCGGCGGACAATGAGAGGTCATGCCCAACCTGAGCAACGAGGGCACGTCTCTGCACATCCCAGGCGGCGCACTTCGCTAGAGTATGCTGGGCCGTGTCCTCGTCGCAAACCCCGCATGCGTGGCAACCCATTGTCGGCTCCCTTCCCGCAATCCGACACAGATATCTCCCGAAACAGCCATGTCCCGTGAGTATCTGCGTCAGGTGGAAGGTAAGAGCACCGTGCCGCCTGTTCAGCCATTGCTCCAGTACGGGCCGAACGGCCTCGACAGTCCTTAGTCCGGCGGTCGGAGAAGCCAGCCGGTTCTCCCACTGCTGGAGAAGAAGCTGTCGAGAGTGGAACCTCCTCTCGCTGGGCGTCCTGGCGTCTGCCCTTTGCCAGTAATTGGCAGACCAATTCCCCGCCTCCAGATCCCACGGCGGGGATCTCGCCAGGACGCACGCCGCCTCGTAAGAAATGGTGTGGTAGCCTCTGATCACCCTAACGGCCATGGCCCTCTGTGGTTTTCGTAGGAGGGCCGTGTTTTTCGCCGTCAGAGTGTCTGCCCATACGGGGGCCCCGTAAAGAGCCATGGACCGCACCACACCCAGATAGAGACGACGACTCCCCCCGTCTGGCCCGCGGAGATTGGGCATCAGCCTAGCCAACGCGGCCGCTGCGCCCATCAGTCTGGGGGCCAGACGGGTGAAGTGCTCTCGGAAGTTCCACCGGCTATCAAGGACGAGCCCCAGGTACTTCATAGAAGCCCTGACCTCGATTTGGTGCCCCTCCATTGGAATTGATGAGTTTGCAGGTGGCGCTCTTCTGGGCCCGTGAAAGCAAAGAGCCTCAGTTTTGTTGAGCGCCACCTCCAATCCCAGCATCCTTATCCTGCCGACAACGGTTGCCACGCCTGCAGTGGCAAGACGGGCTGCCACCTCGTAGGTGTCTCCCCGGGCCAAAACTAACGTATCATCCGCATAACACGACACGCTTAGGCCCGGAGAAAGAGCGCCCCGCAGCACCCAGTCGTAGCCGATGTTCCACAGAAGGGGCCCTAGAACCGACCCCTGTGGTACACCGCACGACATCTCCCTTCTTTCTACTTCGTATCTCCCTGGATAGGCCACGTGCCTATCGCTCAGGTAGGACCCGACCAGTCGCCTTAGATAAGGAGGCACCCGGTGATATCGGAGCGCCTCCCTTATACAGCCCCAGGGCATGGTGTTGAACGCGTTTCGGATGTCGAGCGACACCGCCAACACCGATCCGCCCCGGGAAACGGTTTCATCCGCTTGAGCCTTGACGTGGACAATGGCGTCGATTGTCGATCGGCTCTCGCGGAACCCAAACTGTATCTGCGAAAGATCAGGTCCCACCGAGCTCAGGTGTGCCACCAAACGGTCGGCTATTATTCTCTCGAACAGCTTGCCGACCTCGTCCAGCAGCACAATAGGGCGATACGCGGAGGGAGTCTCCGCGGGGCGCCCGTCCTTCTTGAGAAGGACCAGCCTGCCCGTCTTCCACTGCGAGGGAAACCGTCCCAGCTGGAGACACCTGTTGTAAAGTCCCGCCAGCCGGGATCCGAGGGCGTCCAGAGCCAAAACCCAGACAAAGCCGGGTATGCCATCAAGGCTTGGAGCTTTGTTCTTCTTGCCCCGGAGCCTCTTGACAGCCCGATCAAACTCCTCCGGCGTGAGTGACGGTGCCGGTGCCTCGGCCGCTAACTCTCCTTCGTCGTCAGGAGAAGCCATCGACGGGGGAATATGGTCCGCTCGATTTGGGAACAGAGCAGACACAATATCCCCCAGCAGCCGGGGCTCGAGACTTTGAGTCAACGGGGGCGCCCATGCACGAAGTTTTCCGCGCACCATCAAGTATGGGCGACCCCAAGGATCTCGGCTCAAAGTCTCCAGAAGCTCGTCTCTCGCCTGGGTTTTGGCTCTGCTGATGGACAGCTGTACTGCGTTGGGCTTCCGTGATGGAGTCGCGAGTGTGCCGTCTTCTGTACCTTGTGTACTGGCGTCGGGCCACAGTGCATTCTGCGCGAGTTGCGCTGATCTGTTCCGACCACCAGTACACTTAACGTTTGGGGGAGCCAACCTTTTTTTTTTTTTTTTTTTTTTTTTACGTGGGGAAATCCTCAATGGATACCCAGCCATCGCGGGGGCGACAGCCGGGTTATGTCGGACTTGAACCGACTAAAACCCCACGGTGTTTTCACCGGTCGCCATAGAGGGGGACAACGGGAACGCTTTCGCACTCGTCCGCGGCCCCCCGGCGCTAGCCCGCTAACCTGCGCGGGCTCCGGCTCCTTGAAGGGGGAGGAGAATATTGCCAAGCGTTCGCTGACGATATAGTTCTGATTTTCTCGGGAGACGCGGCAGCTGAGATCCAGGGACGGGCCAACGCCTCCCTCGAATATGTGAGGCGGTGGGGAGTCCAAAATAAATTAAAATTTACGCCTCATAAAACCCATTGTTTGGGTTAAGTTTTCGATTTTTAGTGGACTGTATTTTTTAAAGATTTTAATTTGTTATGGTCGGAACTTGGTTCAAATGCGCTGCCTGCACAACGTATTAGGAGATTTCTAAATTACACACAAAAATGGCACAAATAATAGGAAAATAATGAAAAGGGGGGACTTACTGTTATTTTTGGCAATCGACAGACACTTTACACCATTTAAAACTTGGTTTTTGTTAATTTTATTGATTATTATTGTATAAAAGTTACTTCTTCGGCGCCATTGATTTTTGCTTGCTTTTTTATGAATGCCGACGGTAGAGGGCGTTTGGATAAGGATGATAGGAGGGATGTTAGGAAAGAAATTCGCGCCATTATTTAAATTTGAATACTAAACATCCTCCCCGCGCTGCGGAATATGTGAATATTCCCAGGTTATAATGATTAAGTCACTCCAGTTGGTAACTGCGAGCATATGATAGCTCCTTATGTTTTGTTAATAATGTTAAAATGTTTTATGTTAGAGTTGGATATAATATAATTATGAATGCTATCTTAATATTAAGTATATGTACATGTTTTATGTTTAAATTATTGTGAATATGTTATATATGTTCATTAGTAATAGGACATAGTTTTACTAATGGTCTGTCCATCATTCCATGTTCGGTTCTGACTGAGGCTGAACGAGGTATACCATCGCCGCCATAGTGTAATTTTATGATTCTGCCAAAACGCCAGCGTAAAGGGTGTGTTAGTTCGTCCTTGATGATAACGACACGACCGATTTCCACGGACTCAGTAGTTTTAGTCCACTTTAAGCGTTGATTCAATGTAAGTAAGTACTCCTTATGCCACCTACTCCAGAAATCCTGGTGCATACGTTGTAGGAGCTGCCAACGATTCACGCGATTAACCGGAGTTATACTATAATCAGGTGTGGGCACTGTGGTAAGTGGAGCCAACGTCAGAAAGTGTCCCGGAGTCAACACCGAGAGGTCGTTTGGGTCCGAGCTGATTGGGCAAAGCGGGCGCGAATTCAATATTGATTCGACTTGAACGAATAGAGTATTAAGCTCTTCATAAGTTAGGATTTGGGACCCTATTACGCGGTATAAATGGGTTTTTACTGATTTAACCCCTGCTTCCCACAGGCCACCGAAATGTGGCGCCGCCGGGGGGTTGAATTTGAAGATGATGCGCTCATTGGAGCAAGCATTTTGCATAAGTTGTGATAATTGACTGTGAGCTCCTTTGAAATTGGTGCCACAGTCAGAATAAATGATATTGCATCTTCCGCGACGGCCTATAAATCGTCGGAGAGCGGCTATAAATGACTCTGATGATAAATCCGATGCCAATTCTAAATGCATAGCTTTCGTGGAAAAACACACGAAAAGGCAGAGGTAAGCTTTCATGGTGCGGGTACCTCTATAGCGATGAAGAGTGATAGTAAAAGGTCCTGCGTAATCGCAGCCAACCGTTTGAAATGCTTTGAGTTGAGTAACACGTGAACGCGGCAAATCCGCCATCTCTGGTTCCAATGCTCGCGGTTTGACACGAAAGCATCGATAACAATTTGAAATATTAGTATGTATTGCACGTTTTGCTGATAATATCCAAAAATTTTGGAGAAGTAAAAACTGCAAAGTTTGTAAACCTGGATGATAATTCTCTTGATGTATGCATTGAATAATTAAATTCGTTAAACGATGATTTCTCGGCAATAGACACGGATGCTTTGAATTAAATTCTAAATCTGAACGACTAAGACGACCTCCTACACGTAAGACACCTTCTTCATCCAGAAAGGGATTCAACTTCCTTAATGGTTTCGGTAAAAGTTTGCCTTGGTGCAAACTATTTATTTCATTACCGAATGTGGTATTTTGAACAAATTTAACTAGTGACATTAAGGCTTCATGAAGCTCGAGTTCCGTGAAATGACCTGAGTATGTTATTTTACCTAATGAATTATTTACAAACCGTTTAATGTATGCTATGATACGTTGTATTTTGCGTAATGATGAATATTTGTTAAATAAATTTTCTATGGTGTCAGAGATGACTAAACTTGTTAATATTGTTTTACGTTGTTCACATGAGTTTTCTGACTTATTGACATCTGATGATACTATGATTGTATTAGGTCAATTGCTTTGATTAGTGGATAGCCAAGGTGGGCCTGTCCACCATAAATGATGATTAAGAAGACTTTCTGGTAATAACCCACGGCTAGCGCAGTCAGCTGGATTGTGCTTACTGGATACATGTTTCCATTCAGCTGATGTTAATTTACGTTGTATGTTTGATATTCGATTACCAATAAAGATCTTAAAATTTGACGAAGGAGATTTTATCCATGATAACACGATCATCGAGTCTGACCATGCATAAATCTCTTTGATGTTGATAATGTTTGAATAAATGTTGATAATGTAATTCATTAAATCAGCCAGTAAAGATGCCGCGCATAATTCTAAGCGTGGTAGGGTCATTCTTTTAACAGGCGATACGCGTGATTTTGCGGTTATTAATGATACGATATGTTGATTTGATGATATGGTACTACGAAGATACACAGCTGCAGCGTAACCTGACTCGCTGGCATCGCAGAACCCATGAATTTGATAGTAGATTGCATTATCGTGTGTGATGCGACGTGGAATTGATAGTTTCGATAAGTTAGGTAACTGCTGAGTATACCTAATCCATATATTGTTTATATCGGTCGGAGCTGGAGTATCCCATGATGATCCAAGAAGCCACAATTTTTGAATTAATGATTTAGCTAGGAATGTTAGGGGACTCAAAAATCCGACTGGGTCGTATATTCGAGCTAACTCTGATAGCATGGTTCGTTTTGTGCAAGGTCTTTCGATAGGGTTGATATGGTATAAAAAATTGTCTCGAGATGAGTTCCAAACTAATCCGAGAACCTTAATAAAATTTGTGTCACTATCAAACGATAAATTTGGCGTAGCTTGGTGCTCCTCGGGAATGCCTTCGAGAAGTGCTATATTATTACTTGCCCATTTACGGAGATCAAATCCTCCCGCTGCCATTATATTAATTAGTTGTTTCTGAATTTCACGAGCTTTGCCCACATCGTTACAACCTGATACTACATCATCAACGTAAATATCAGATAGTAGGATGTCTGAAGCTAAAGGAAATGACACCTTCTCATCAGAAGCAAGTTGATGGATGGTTCTGATAGCTAGAAATGGAGCGGCTGATACACCGAATGTGACTCTGTTTATGCGGTATTCCTTAATGGACTCTTTTGGAGACCATCTAAATAAAATACGTTGATAGTTAGTATGATCTGGTGACACGATAATGTTTCTGTACATTTGACGTACATCAGCTGTAAATACAATTGAATGAAGGCGAAAGCGCAAGAGTATATTAACAATGTCGGTTTGCAACTTGCAGCCTGTTAAAAGAGTATCATTAAGTGATAGACCTCGCTGATCCTTTGCTGAAGCGTCGAATACAACGCGTATCTTAGTGGTTAAACTGTCAGGCTTCAAGACAGCATGATGTGGGATATAATATGTCGTTAATGATTTTGATTCGTTAGGTGATATACTCTCCATTTGACCGGTTGTTAAATATTCTTTGATATGACATTTATAGTCCTCATACAAAGACTGATTTGATAAGAGACGTTTTTCTAATTGCAAAAAACGTCTTAATGCTACTGAATATGATTCATAAAATGATGGTGGATTGTTACGAAATGGGAGTGGTACAATGTATTGTCCCTCCTCATTGCGTTTGTAACGGAACGTTACTTTTGATGTTCCAAAATGTATGGCAGTCCGCGAAATGGAACGGATAGTTTAGAATTTAAAATTACCCTTTGCAAAAGTGCAAAATGCAAAAGAGGCAGGTAGTTTAAATAAATGCATTTTACAAGTCGAAGTAACGTATTACTTAAAAATCAGATAAATAGGCCGCGGTCAGAGTACCGCAGGCCATTTGATAAATTGCTAACATCGCGAGTGTGTGTTTGTAATAATTTGTTCGTTACAAAAACATATAATAGTGACGCACAAAGTTCGGAGTTCCAACATTAATTTGGTGAGTTAATTATACAGTACTTTCATAGGGACGTTTTTAGGGTTCAATAGAATTATATAAAGATTGTACTGTGTCCGTGCGTCTGTCTAGCACTGCACCCCAGCCTCCGTCCTGCAGTTTTACGCAATGCACAATTATTGTTGCTGCCCTGCCAAAAACTGAAGACAACGAGAGCTGGAAGCAGTATGCTTAGGCTTCCCTTCGAATGATTTCAGGAATCAAGTCCGAGGTAGAAAATTCACTACGGCAGAACCTGGCCTGGAACCTTTTTCTGAAGCCTGGTCTGCCACCGTCTACAGACATCCCAGCTGGTCAAAGCTGAACTCAGCCTGGATTTTTCTTCCGGAGCCTGGACACCGTCTGCTCAGCAGATCACGGCCTGCCATAGCCGGCCATAACCGACCGCTGCCCGGAGCCTGGCCTGCCACTGAAGGACGTTGGATGCCGCCCTCCCCGATCGTCGCTTAATCAGGGCAGTAGCATTCTTCCCATGACATAATCTGGATGTTGATAGAACCCATTCTTTTATATCTCTTTCGCTCTTTATAAATTTTAAATAGTTAGGTTTCTTTTAATATATTTTTTTTATTTTATTGTATGTACGTTGTTTCATTACCTTACAGCCAATTTATACCTGTAGGTAGGACTTCGTCACACGTTTATGATTTAGTTGATATATCTCCTCGCAATGTTGATCGTCAGCTGATAGAATATTGTTATTTTGGGGAATGCTTTCAGTCTCCCAGAATTTTTGAACTGCTATATCTAAACTGGAATCGTCAAGGTTAGTCACAGAATGAACTGTCAGTATTGTAGGGGGTATTGATTTAGTTGATGCAGTTTTACCCATAAGCACCCATCCAAATACTGTATTTATGGCTGAGGCGTTATCTTCTGTTCCTTCAATTTTACCCGGAAGTAAAATTTTGGGAAATAGTTCTCCACCTAAAAGCATATCGACTGAACGTGGAAGATGATACCGCGCGTCAGCGAGCTTAATATTAATCAGATGTTTATAATGATTTTGATTGACAGTGTGCGTGGGCATGTCGCCACATATTTTATCTAAGGTAACTGCTTCTATGTTAAATAAAGGGGAATAATATCTTTTGGTTTAAGTTCTAAATATACTTTACAGTTTGAAAGAGTCGGCATTTCGCCAATACCAGACATTGATGTATTTGTTTTATGAAATTGTAGGCCTAAGCGCCTTACACATTGATTAGTAATAATATGGCTTTGACTCCCTGGATCCAATAATATGCGAACTGTTTGGAATGATCCCCATCTGTCCTTCACATCAACTTCGGCTGTAGCCAAGAGTATGAGTTCGAGTGAGGTACAACATTTGATAATGACGTGATTGGTGTTATAGCGTTGGAATTATTGTTTGATTGCTGAACTGTTGCTGGAGCTGATGATGATGTAGACGATAGCGCCTCATTATTGTATTCATTCGATGCATGTTTCGAAGGAA
The DNA here is from genome assembly GCA_963921915.1 of Hyposoter dolosus. Lineage (NCBI taxonomy): Eukaryota > Metazoa > Arthropoda > Insecta > Hymenoptera > Ichneumonidae > Hyposoter > Hyposoter dolosus. The sequence goes on from CAWUHH010000467.1 coordinate 9,507, forward strand.
CATGAAGTAAGCTATTATGCCGTCTATTGCAGAATTACAATGATGAGTTGACTTGCAGTTTGATAATGGATGATTATTGCGTAAACAATTGAAACATAATTGATTATGTTCAACAAATATTGATCTCTCTTGAGGAGTTTTTGATAAAAAGTCTGGGCAAAAATAAATTAAATGATTCTGTTTACAATTTGGACAGGATTGCGTTTGTGATAAAAGAGTGTTAGATGAAATTTTAGTTGGTCTAGATTTATATGTAGGCTTTTGAGAAACAGGTACTGAAGTTTTATTTGTATTTAAATTATGATCTAAATTAGATCTTTCTAAGGAACAGCATCTATCAATTAAAAATTCTTGTAATTGTATAAATTTTGGGAAATCACTACCCTTGTTAGAAAGTTCAAATGATTCACGTGATTTTTTATCTAATTTTGTTAATAAAGCGTGAAATAAGACAAAGTCCCAATCTGAAGTTGGTAGACCTAGTCCTGAAAGAACTGATATATTTTCTGTAAAAATATCTAACAACTTTCGTAACTCAGATACATTACCTAACGTTATTGATTTTTTATTAATTATCTCTTCCCAACAAATAAAAGCTAAATATCTTTTGTTTGAGTACCTGCTACGAAGCGCTTCATATGCATTTAAATAATTTGTATCTGAAATAGGATAAGATCGAATAATATTAATTGGTTCGTCCGAAAGCGATGTGATCAAATTTTGAAACTTTTCGACATTTGATAATCTTCTCGTGTGTGAACTAGTGTATCATATAAATCGATAAAGGCAGGAAAATCCTTTAACTTTCCAGAAAATGTAGGTAACTTAATTTGGGGTAATTTGACATTAGATATAGGTTTTTTATTTAAATAAGTAGGTTTATTTGTAGATTTAGGGAAAAGCTTTGATTGAATTTCTTTAATTTCGCTGTAAACATTATCCGCTTCCTCTTGAAACTGAGTTTCGGAATCTAAATCGTCGGGTGTAATATCACTCTCATGAAGTAGGCATAAATAATCAATATGAGTTTATTAAATAAATCAAATATTGAATCCACCCTTTCACACCATGTCTCAAATCGAGATATTATGGAAGGGTTCTCTATAGAATTTCGAGCACATGATAAACAATCGTTTAATCTTTTCAAATGATAGTTTCTTGTAACTTTACCACGCAATAAAGTAGCCATACTCATTCTAAATGATAACTTAAATATGAATATATATATGTATTTAATAAAAGAAGAAATTCACACACAAAAAAAATATTACGAAATTGCAAAGAAAATATTTACCCGAAAAGTTGGGTAATTTATTTATACTGGTATAAAAAAAAGCTGGTAGCGCTATAATTAAAAAATGGTGTCTAAAAATATGGTAGCCCTGCAAATTAATAAGTCGCTCTGCGATTGGTTTGATTGACCAATGAGAATGCAAGTAGGTTTTCTTTACCTTCTGCAGATAACTTCAGATTGTTTTTACGTCGAACGAAAATAATATAAAATATTTTTCGTAGGTATGAGAGGGTAGGTATTGTTAGTTATAATAAATCTGCAATAAAACGACTGAAAATGTTTGTTATCTGATTGAATGTTAAATGATTATATGTAATATTCAAGGTATAACGTATTAGTTATAAAACTATAATAATAACAATAATAATTGTTTTGCTTTGATATTTATTATAAAAAGGATATTGTATGAACCGGTTATATAATAATTTTGTTATTCTGATGAATTAATGTTTTAAGTTTGTTACATATTAGGTAGGTAGGTGTATATTATAGACGTTGCATGTTACGTAAATAAAGCCGTATCTACCTATTTATGCTTAAGTGATAGTTTTGTTTAAAACGTTATATGTTACGTTTAAAATGCTTGGTAAATAATAGTTAATGAAATAAAGACGCTATATGTTACGTAATTAAATCATAAATTATTTTAGTGCTATATAATACACTAAATTATGCTTTGATTGATAACTAAAAACGAGAAACATTGATTTCAACGTTTAAAATGCTTATTTGATAATTATTTGAATATTACATGTTATATTCAGTTAACTGATGATTCGTTTAATGATTATACCTTGATTATGATGATTACGGTCGCCGAATGAAATAACACAATTAATTGTTTTGATAAAAATAAATAGGTACCCGTTTTTGGGTGTTTATTTATTAAGATATTATTTAAAATAATGTAATTTATGAAAGTGTGGTTTGTATATATGTTGTTAGTGTATAGGTAGATAATAATATGATAGTTTTAAA
>CAWUHH010000469.1:0-10075 GCA_963921915.1 Hyposoter dolosus
TGTTTGCACATAAAACAAAATTGAGTGAATTTTAAATGGTTTATTCGAAGTTATAAAATACAAAAAAATGCTTCTTCAAACCAGCCGTGACTACTTCGTCTGAGGTACTATGTGTAGCTGGCTCGAAGCGCCGCCGACGCACTGCGTGTAGCTGCGGAGCGCCCCTCTCATACTTGAGGAGGTAACTGCGACGCGCGAACATCCTGGCCCCCTTGAAAGCCCTTGGTGCTTTCAAAGCTTTTTGGTAGAACGACGACTTTGTTCAAAGCTCGTCGTATGATTCCTTTGCTGGTATAAATGTCAGCCACCCGAGTAATACCATCGGCTCCCGGAAACAGACGGCTGACTCGACCGAGACGCCACCGCAATGGTGGTTGGTTGTCTTCCTTCAAAATGACCAAGTCTCCGAGATTGAGACCCTCTTCATTGCTGCGCCATTTAGTACGCTGCTGCATCTCGGATAAATATTCCTTGCGCCATCTCTCCCAAAAATGTTGCCGCAGTTGTTCAATCAGCTGGTATCTGCTTGGCCTTATTTGACTGACTGGTAAAGACGGCACGGACATGAGGGGTCGTCCGATCAGAAAGTGACCTGGGGTTAGAGGATTAAGGTCTGTGGATCGGAAGATAAGGGAGAGAGTGGACGAGAGTTAAGGATTGCTTATATTTGAGTGAATAGAGTGGCTAACTCTTCGAAAGTTAAAGACGCCTTGCCTGCGATACGTTTTAGGTGAAATTTTGCCATCTTTACGCCAGCCTCAAACAACCCACCAAAGTTCGGTGAGTAGGCTGGATTAAATTTAAATTGTATGCCTTCACTATTGCCAAATTCATAAATAGACTGACGACTGGACCGCACTATCCTACTTAATTCATTATTTGCGCCTACAAAATTGGTGCCATTGTCGCAATAAATTATAGAAGGTTTGCCGCGGCGTGAGACAAACCTGCGAAGACATAAAATAAACGCTTCCGTACTTAGGTCACTTACTACTTCTAAGTGAATGGCTTTGCTAGTAAGACATACGAATACGCACAAATAACATTTTGTTATGCGATTACCACGACCCTTTCTGCTTGATATCATGAATGGTCCGGCAAAATCAGTCCCGCACGAATTTGAAAGGAAAGCTAGGTACAATTCTATCGAAAGGTAAGTTACCCATAATAGGCTGAATAGTCTTACCTCTAAACCGTGTACATATTACACATTGTTTAGTCACAGAACGAACTAAATTTCGACCTCCTATAGGCCAATAGGTATCGCGAATGGAAGATAAAAGTAATTGTGGACCAGCATGAAATAATCGAATGTGTTCTTCGATTATAATTAATTTTGTATATAAATGTAAATTATAGGATGTGTAATATTATAGGATGCTTTTTATTAAATTCATAGTTAGAATTATTAATACGACCGCCTACTCTTAAGAGGCCATCATTATCAATAAATGGATATAATGGTAATAAAACTGATTTATGATGTAGCTTTTTATTTAAAGTAATACATTTAATTTCTTCCTTAAAACTATCTAACTGACATAGTCTCATTATAGTTAAAAGTGATTTATTTAATTCTGTTAAGTCCAATTCATTATTTAATTTATTTTTTATATATCTAGTATTATGTAAAAATCGTAAAACATAAGCAACAGTTCTTTTGAGACGGTTAAAATTAGAAAATCTAGTAAAATTAATAATTGGATGAAGATCTATAATATTCATATTCACTGTTTTTAATTCAGGTAAATCTAACAATATTTTTTTATTATTTGGCCATGAGCTACGCTCGTAATCCCTTAAATAGGGAGGACCTTCCCACCATAAAGTAGAACTTTGCAAATTCTGGGGTTCAATACCCCTAGAAGCTAAATCTGCAGGGTTTAAGTGAGTAGGCGCATGGTTCCAGGCAGAACCAATCGTAAGCTCATTGATTTCATAAACGCGATTACTTACAAATTGTTTTAATGACTTTGGGTGAGTCTTAATCCACCCAAGTACTATTGTGGAATCACACCAAAATATACGTTCCCCAATATTGCATTTTATAGACCTTGTAACCTTATCCACTAGGCGAGCTCCAAGCAGGGCTCCACATAACTCTAGACGCGGAATGGTTATAGGTTTTATGGGTGCGACCCGTGATTTGGCGCACAATAATGCAACCCTTACATTTTTATTATTATCATAGGAGCGTAAATATACACAGGCGCCATAGGCGCCCTGGGATGCATCTACAAAACAATGCATTTCGATTAAAACAGGTTTATTACATAATACAGATCTAGGTATATGAATTAAAGATAAAATATTTAAATTATTAGCTAAAGAGTTCCATTTATTTATAATATTTATAGGTACTGGGTCGTCCCAGTTTAAATTAGCAATCCAAAGTTGCTGTAAAATAATCTTAGCTCTTATTACACATAAGAGACCCAATAGGTCAAAAATTTTACTTATCTTAGAAATAATTGTACGTTTAGTTATATTTACATTAAAATTAATATTAATAGAAAAATTAAATGTGTCATTAGTAGGTACCCAATTCAGGCCCAGGACACTAGATTCCTTAGACAACTGCCGCATATCAGTAGTTGCTATATTGTTTAAAAAATTAGGACAGTTAGAACGAATTTTGTGTAACGGAAAACAAGCCGAATTTAACACATTCATAACACCATTATAAATATATTGGATAGCTTCTTCAGTGTCGCCACCTGTAGTGAGATCATCGACGTTAATGACATGCTCTAAAGCATTGGCAATTATAGGGTCAGCGGTCTCACGTGCTAGCTGAAGTAAGCATCTTGTTGCTAAATAAGGCGCAGACGCTGTCCCATAGGTAACAGTGTTTAGCTGCAAGACCTTAAGAGGCTGATTAGTATGATCTGTCCATAGCATGACCTGTAAATGGCGCTGAGATCTATCTAAATTAATTTGCCTATACATTTTTTGTATGTCACCAGTGAGTACATACCTATGAATACGAAAACGTAATAAAATTGATATTAAATCATCTTGAACCACAGGTCCAATTAACATAATATCATTTAAAGACTTCCCTGACAAAGTCTTTGCGGAAGCATCAAACACAACTCTTAATTTTGTAGTATCACTTTTTTCTCTAAGAACTGCATGGTGTGGTAAATAATAAGCAAAAATAGGCCTTACCACCTCAGTCAAATGGTTCATATTAGAATACTCTTTAATAAAATTAGTATATTGTAGTTTTAGGTTTATATTTTTATTTAATTTCTTTTCTAAATTTAAAAAACGACACATGGCAGCCTTGTAAGAGTCACCGAGAGTTTCCTCGGGTACTTCTTTTAATGGCAACTTAACACTAAATCTACCACTAGGTAGTCTGCAATTGTTTTCTAAAAAATGCCTTTCTCATAATTTCTCTTCAGTAGTTAAATGAATTATATCGGAAGAAAGTTCTTCGAGTTCCCAAAATTTTTCTTTAGATTCTCATTAATTTGTTGATTAAAGTTGCAATAATGTTTAGGTTTATGTGTTACAATGTTACTACTTATAGGTCCACTTATTAACCAACCAAGTTGGGACTCGTGTAGTATAGTTTTAGTTGTACCGATTTTAGTTCTTTTTATGCCCACTATGTCCCAAAATACGTCAGCTCCTAACAAAAGATCAATTTGTGACGGTTTATAAAAAGTAGGGTCGGCAAGCTCGATATTTTTAGGTAAATTTAAATTATTAATATCAATTACGTGACTAGGTAAAGTTCCTGTAATTTCTGGTACAACTAAACCTTTAATTTTAATATCAAATTGATTAACACATGACTGCAAGTATAAATTACAGTTTTTATTAATATTAAACGACATATTATTAATGCCTGATACAGGTGTAGATTCGACAATATTAGGCGAACAATTTAATTTATTAATAAGACTTTCTGTCACAAAAGTAGACTGACTTCCGGTGTCAAGCAGGGCACGAGCAATGCAGGAAACATTATTATTCGGGTTTATTATTTTAACTTTAGCAGTACAAAGTAATACCTGATTAACGGAAACAGCCGACATGGTGACAGAAGAAGAAGGTAAGTTTTCTAAGTTATTACTAGTAGGCGCAGAACTATCACCGTGCAAGAGTATATTATGTCTACCCGAACAGATGCGACATGAACCCCTCAGTTTACAATGCTCAGGATTATGGTTACCTTTCAGGCAAACGGAGCACAGACCAAACCTGGAGGCTGTAGACTGTCGGTCTCGCATTGACATGTTCTTAAAATCTGCACATTGGAATACAAAATGATTCTGTTGACACACTAAACATGAATTATTTTTAGGCGTTTTATTAAAAGACGTAACAAAGGATCTATTAGGTTTATTATAATTGATATTTTTTATATTAGAATTATTTTTATTGTTATTATTAAAATTATCGAATCGATTACATTGTGTGGTTTCTAAAATATTAGCTCGATTATTTAAGAACATATAAAATTCATCTAAAGTAGGTAAGTCCGATAAGTTGTTCCTATATTCCTCCCACTTAGTGGTAGTGACGACATCTAACTTTGCCGAGACCATGAATATAATAAGCGAATCCCACATATCGGTAGGTTGACCTAAAGTATTGAGAGCTCTTAAATTTTTAGAGATATTATCCACAACATAGCGTAACGCCTTATAAGATTCTCGCTGCAAAGGTTCTAAACCAAAGAGCGCCTTTAAATGATTATTAACTAATATTCTTTTATTATCATATCTGTTACATAACAGATCCCATGCCACCCGATAGTTAGCAGAAGTAAACTCCAACGATTTTATCACGACAACAGCACCTCCCCCGAGTGAAGAACGTAAATAGTGAAATTTATTAATTGTAGGTATGGAACTATTCGAGTTGATTAACGAATCAAAAGTATCTCGAAATTCCAACCATTTCAAGTAGTTTTCGTCAAACGAAGGAAGATTAATTGTCGGCAATTTAATAGAATTAAAATTATTATGAGAATAGCTATCATTACGTGCATCAGTATCGTGCTCAATACGAGGAGTGCACGCGTCTATCATATCCTGAATGACAGATATAAGAGATATAAATTGAATATCCAAATTATCTCTTGAATGAATTTGGTCATCTAAATCTTCTGACAAAATGTCTATTTCAGTTTGGACATCATCAAAACTAGAACTTAAATGTTGACATTTGTCTAACCACAAAGACAATTCTTTAATTTGAACTTTAGTTAGGTTTTTAGGTTCAATTTGTGCAAGAAGATTTATATGATCCTTCATTTTAGTTAAACGACCTTTAATACTACTACGTTTGCGAATAAGTTTAGGTAAAATATTATCTTTATCATCACTGCCTGAGTCCGACATTATTATAAGTAGGTACGAGTAGGCAAATAAGTAAAATATACCTAATAGGTATCTACCTATATGTAGATAAGTTACTAAATGAATGTAGTAGGTAGGTACAAATAATGAAGTAAGTAAATAAAATGTTTAAATCAAACCAAAAACCCAATAGATGATTGGGCGTGCGATCCGTCGTAATAGCTCTCGACGCTGCCAGCAGTCTCAGCAGCAGCAAGCAGTCAGCACTGCAGCCCGCGCCACGTGACCGCAGTATAGTTTTAGGCAGGCCTCAATTTATGGCTGAAATATTTATAAAAAGAAACTAAATATCTAGCAATGATAATAGGCAAAATAAGCAGTAAATAGTGCATAAGAAAGTAGATATATAGACATGTATTGAGCAACTAAGCAAAGAATTTGGCAATGAATGAGTGCAAATAATAACAAAATGCGAAATACCTAGGTAAATAATAGGCAAATATTAATGCATGGACTAGACTGCACCCTACCGGTTCTATGACGCAATGATAGCAATAAAAAACTAAAGCTTATAATAGCTTTAAATAGTATATGTAAGTATATATAAACAATCAAGCGATGTAAATAGAAAGAATAGGTAAGCTTGATTTACGATAGGTTAATGACCTTTGTAAATATTTTATTAAAACTGAAAATATATCATGAAGCGCCGTTTCAAGCAAAGTGCATTTGTAGGCAAGTAGGTACTTAAATAAATATATTTTGTAAGCATACGAAAGAATAGAAATAGACTATACCTACATCTAAAATAAGTATTAAATTAAAATGTAACTTTCATCAAATGAATAAGGCGCAATTGCAAAAATAGCCTAAATTTCAAATAGGTTTATTAAGTAGGTTCCGTTAAATTGTAGGTAACCTATTAAATAAAAAATCTTAAATAAATAGTACTTGTAATTGCAAATAAAGCATAAAATTGCAAGTATATTTATAGGTCCCATTAAATTGTAGGTAACCTTTTAAATAAAAAATAATATTTTAAATAAATAATAGTTGCAATTGCAAAATGTAGCATAAAGTTGCAAGTAGATATAGGTCCCGTTATAGGTAACCTAATTAAAATAATAAAAAATACCTCAAATAAAATTGGTGGGTAGTCACGGCAGGCAATGACTTGGCGATAAATATCTAGGTACGCAGCACTTTACGATGTTTGCGAATTCTTTATCAAAGTAGTCATCACCACACTATTCACTAAAATAAAAGATTAGGCAGGAATATGGTACATAAAGGATAAGTTAGGAACAGGTTTACTTCCCTCGGAATAGACCTTCCAGAAATGTTTCGTCCATCAGGCTCCAGCAGCAGTTATCCATAAAATTCCATAACTTCCAATATGTCATAAGGTTATTCCCGATTTAACTTCGTCTTCGAAACAAAAGACCTCGGCGCTTCGGAATGCACAATAGGCTAGGTCCCGACGCAACACGTAGGTAGTTATCGAAGATCTCCGAAGATTTGCAAATTTTTCAAAAGTCTTGTCTACGTTCGCCACTTATTTTATGTTTGCACATAAAACAAAATTGAGTGAATTTTAAATGGTTTATTCGAAGTTATAAAATACAAAAAAATGCTTCTTCAACCAACCGTGACTACTTCGTCTGAGGTACTATGTGTAACTGGCTCGAAGCACCGCCGACGCACTCCGTGTAGCTGCGGAGCGCCCCTCTCATACTTGAGGAGGTAACTGCGACGCGCGAACACACTATGTTTATCCGACAAAATGCTATAAATTATCTTTACCTCGGTAACATTTTGCGGATCCTTTTGAAGAAGGTCATCCAAATTGTTAAATTTTTTCGTGAATAATCTCCGAGCAATAGTGCGCTCCCTCAATAATGGTGATTCCATCTTAATTATTCACGCCACAAACTTTAATATTATTTTCTGCAGATTACCACGGTCTTCAAATGATATAAATCCAATAAAACTACAATAATAAGATAATTCTGAACAACTTGGTTTATTTGACAAATTATAAATTTTTTTTTTCAACGGTGACACGTTTGACAACTACATTTCAAAATACTTTCTTTTTAATAATATGATCATTTTCTACACCGTCCAAACCAACGGAGGTGGACTATGCTGTGGCTGTTAGCTATAACTACTTTATTCCGTTGCATTATTTTAAGCATTACAACATTTAAATTGGGTCTGTTGTTTTTAAGTCATCTTTACCAGAAGTTCCTAGTGTCCCCTCTAATAGATGTTTCACAGCCGTGAGATAATGCTACAGTCGGCCATTATATACTTGTTCATACAAAAACATGTTTTCCCCTACACACGTCTCCCCCAGCCATATATCAGGACGGACTTATCGGAGCCATAAAAATACTAAATTTACGAACATTTGACCCACCTATGTCTATTACCAACCACCTTGACAAATTTTATGACTCGATTTCACACGCGTTACTGTCTACTTAGTTCTTTTGCAGCGCTGAGGATCCCCAACGGGTTTCTTTCAATGTTGATGACATCGTTTATTTATCTTACTTTTAGGGTTTCACAAAAGTAACAAAAAAAATATGAAAAGGACCGACATCAAAACTATTAGTAAAAAGTACCGACTCTAATTGAAACGTCATAGTGGGAGCGACCAAAGCTTTTTAATCGACCTTATTCTAAGTCCGGGAAGATACAAAGGCGCATGCCGTGCCATAAATATCAGATTTTGCGTTTTTCACTCATTGTGTATTGTATATTTTCAGTCAGCACCATGTTACCATATAGCCCAGCCCTATTATTTTATATCCCTATACAACATCAATCAACAAAATGGGAATAACGTGGAGAAAAAAAAAAGTTAAAACAACAACTACCATCACGGGTGTCTTATGGCGCGGGTACCCAGCGGGGTTTCATTCACACCTCAACGCAACATCGCGTGAAAAATATACCAATTACAAAATGATTGAACTGATTTGACAGACGTATAATTTAATCACTGTCGCGTTCTCTTCGTGTGTCGTCTTTCTCAAATTTTCATGCTGCAGCTTCTAATCCCTCATCCCGACCTAAATGTACTTTAAAATATATTTTGGTTTTGACGCAGTTATAGACAAGGAATATTGGGGTAGAATTGTGCCTCTCCCTTTTTTGAAATCAAGTGGTAAACAGTCTTAGGTTTACTCTGATAACTGTAAACTGACCAAAATATTAATCAATAATCCGAGTATTTTATCTATCTCCTATCTGTGACTCTGTATCTAGCGGATGTTTGCTATTACAAAGTTATGTATTCGTTGTAGCTTGTTGCCATTAATACTTTACCAAAAATCCTGCATTACCTCGTAACACATCAGGTAGATATCTATAGACTAGATATTCATTCCTTCGTTTAACTATCATGATATGTTCTGCGGCAATAACAAACGGGCTGGATGTGCTCCCACACTGCGGAGTCCTTCGTATAAAGTAAAATGAATGTGATCAAATAAAACTAGGTAAGTATGTAGTTTGCTCCGTCATAAAGTTTTATTTGTGGACGTCGCGATGATCGCCCGAGACGCCGCGAACTACTGGAGATCTCGTCGTCAAGGAGACCACAATGTCTCACTTAGTCAGCTGGAACTGGAGCACGCTTAGCTCAAACAAGTATTAGTAAACGCTAGGTGCTGAGTGCAACAGTTTCAAGTAAATGTTAAATAAATAAATAATAATATAGTCTTTATTACCAAAAACTTTACATTTAATAAAAATAGTTTACATATCATTGAGGGATTTATTCGTTTTCAGTGCGGCTTCCTCCAATATCTTCCAACCGTCCTCCATAGTTTTCCTAAATACTTAATTGTTTCCATCTAATCCTTAGTCTTCCTCTTTCTCTTCTTTCTTTCTATGATACCATTGTTTCGAAATCTGTTTTAGGATGCAATAACGAAACTTTTGGACTGAATAAAGACTCGTATTGAATACAATAGTATTCCGAGACCCGTTTAGTAAACACATTGGAATGAATAATACTTACAAAATCCCTTTTCTGGGTACCCTGAGGTGCGTGTGCGTTCCGTCGGTCTCCGGCGCCGTAACGCACACGTGATTATATTTATATATTTTGTTTTATTTTATATACCATGATGAAAAAGCATAAGCCAAACACAGTTCAAATATGTTCGTTTATTTGTAATTCTTGTAGGCTTTTGTTCGGTAGACTCAAAAAGTCTGATAACAAGATGCTTTCCGTTTCGTGCATCTTCATAATAATAAAAAAAAAAAAAAATGCAAGAAATTATTATTCTAATTACTGTTTAAAACATTTTACCGTTTATCGGTGTGCGTATGCCACAGTCATACAGCCTTAGCACAAGAGCATTCGAATCAAACTATATCGAGGTGGTTATGCTAAGCCCCTCTATATACAAAGTGGTAATAGTATAATATAATTATGAAGTCTACCTATTGGGTTGACATGCTTGGTCCGCTCCTGTAGAGAGGTTTACTGTTCGGCAGTTACATTACGTAAGTGCCTGGCGACTTACACCAGCGCTGCGGACTTATCTCAAACACTGGTTACTTTGTCCGACTGAAAACTTTTATCGATGTGATGGCACCATCGAATGTCTAAATTCATAAACGCTTTCTTACTGAATTTAGTCACATTTACTAACGGCCTTTATCTAACTTCTTTTTGCCAGATAGTAACCATAGAATGTAAATGTTTCAATGATTACTTGGCTGAATGAAAATAACTT